>JANIJG010025330.1:56109-73360 GCA_024611175.1 Megaceryle torquata
AAAATGAGTGACTCAACAACAGAGTAAATAGTTTGGCTGCGTTATAAAGATTTACTTGCATATAATATTTTTTTTTTTTTCCTCACTGGTTTTTTTTTAATCTTTATTTTCAGCCTGGTTATGATGAGCTCAACCCAGACTGGAGACTCTCTAGTGAAAAAAGAAAGAAAATTAAAGGTAAATGGTACATTTAAATCATAATATTTTAACTACACAATTGTATAAAATAAACAAAAATATTCAAAGACTTGAAATGGTTTAATTAAATGTAAGTTAGAATAGTTGCCAAAATTGTATGTATGATTTGATTTGAGTTTGTATCATGGCATAGCTAAATGATGTTACAATAATTGGGGTTTTTTGTTTGTTGTTTTTGTTTTGTTTAGTTTTTAAATCCTCTCTCAGGAATACTTTCATAGCCATAAACATTAATAAGATGGTATTTCAGTTAGTACAGGACTTCATGTATTGTTAAGCATGTGACTATGCATCTGTAGAAAGCTGAACATTCAACAGATGTCTCGGCTTGTATCGGAAGCCACAACATAATAATATTGCAGGTAACATGTTATTAGAGTTACCAGTTTAAAACCTAAAGTAACCTTTAACTTTTTCTCTGAATGTGTAAAAAGCTGTAAAAGCTTATATAAACTTTTTTTTACTTTTCAGCAAAGTCTCTTCTACATATCTGTACTTTCTGAAGTTAACAGTATTTTTGCAGACAGTGTCTGCTTCCAACACTCAATGTTTATTTAGACTTACTACCAAGGATTGGTATGCAGAGAGGCTGTTGCTTATACTTGCTCCTATGGAAACCAACGTCACTAAATTTTGTACCCTATGTTAGAGTACCATAAAGTAAAAGGCCCTACCTCCAGGGAGGATTGGACAGTACAGGTGACCCTAAACTGACCAATTCGGTATTCCATCCCATATACATCATATTCAGTATAAAGTTGAGAGATCACAAGGGTCAAGCTCTCTTCTTGAATAGCTGACCTCTGAGGAGGACTCTGTCCTTTCTTCTGCCTTTGATCCTAATCTGTACATTCCAAAATCCAGTTCTCAAATCTGGTTCCCATCTGCCACTGAGTCAGTCTGGGCTTCCGAACCAGCACCTGTTCCACAGCATCAGTGGTGATGTGATTGCCATTGGGAGGTTGGGAGTGATACTATTTTTGTATATAATTCATTATTTCTCGTCTTTTCTTTTTACTGTTACTTTTTTCATTAAAACTGTTTTAGTTTTCTTTTCTGATTCTCAAATCTCTCTCCCTGACTCCCTTTCCATTCCTCTTTGGGAAGGGAGAGGGGTGAACAGAGGGTATCTGTCATTTGTTTAGTGGCCAGCCCTAGCCTTTGACACTAACATAATTTAAAGATACTAGTTTAAAATTCTAAAGCAAAAGGGCTTTGTTTCCTCTGACTGGATCTGTCTCATGTCAGTTTCTGTTCACCTCCCAAAATTCAGGCCATCATGTGCAGCCATCTATCACCTCGCTATTTTGTGGCTCTTCACAGGAGTGCAGTGATCAATACCTGTTCCGTGATCCATTCACTGCTGATTTTATACATCTATGTTATTAAAAGATCCTTGTTTCTTTGTACAGTTTTCCTTGATGATTCTGTGTTTGAATTAATTCATCTGACCTTCATGGATATGCTGCTAAGCACTGAAGTGGTAGAAAGTGATAAGCTGATCTGTTTCTTGGTGCTGTTTGGGGAAAGATGTGGGAAATAACACCCTAGTGAACAAATTGAGCTAACTCTCTGGTAAATGTGTTGTCCTAACATCCAGTTAGCATAATCAAGACAGTCTTAGAAAAGACATAGTTTCCATCCTTAGTTGTGGTGACTTTTTTTTTTTTTTGTCTTTTGGTTTAATTTTAACAACCTCATCTTGCAGGCTGTTTCAGGAGCCTTGTTCATAGTTGTAACTTGTCCTCAAAACCAGTGTAGCCTTTTTGATTTTCATCAGTATTATAGTTGTTGCTGGAGCATCTTGGTCAAGGATGGCTTGGGATGTATTCAAGCTGATATTTATCAAATATCTAAAATCTATTATGCTTCATGCAAGTAATTCAGTTCACTTTGAATTATTTTTCTAAATAATATTAAAAAATTTATTACATCCAGAATTAAGTGATCCCCCCACCCAACAGCAATATTTTATGCAGAACTGATTTTGTAAAATACACTTGATCTGAAATACAAACTTAATGAACCAAGGATGCATATACAATAATAAATGTTTGTTTAATTAGTCCAGCAGAAGAAATAAGTAAATTCTGTTCTTATCTGATACTTAAAATGATCTTTCTTTGTATGGTGCATTCTTATTTTATTTGTTTGTTTTAGATAAAGAATCCTATTACCCATTAATAGATGTAAATTGGTGGGCAGATAATTCTATCATCCTGGCTCGCTGCTCTGGTGCTTTGACTGTGTCATCAGTCAAGACTTTAAGAAACTTGCTGGGAAAGTCATGTGAATGGTTTGAGATTTCTCCTCAGGTCACTTCAGCTCATGATGGAGGATTTCTAAGTCTGGAGGTGAGGAATGTGCGCAAGCAGATACATTTTAGAATGCAGTAGAACAGTTTGGTTTTGTATATGTAACCATACATATGATACACCAGGGTGGTGTGATTACAGGGGGGAAAAAAAAGTCATTATTACTAATAGAAAATGTGCTGCCTTTTCTAGATAGGTATTGCAGGGAAATTCTGAACTTGCTGCAACTTTACTGTCTCAATAAAAACTTGATTGTCAAATAACTTCTACAGAATAGAAGCAAACCTCCTAGAAGTCTGAATGAGAGGAATCTTGCTGCAGGAAACAATTTCCATTAACATTTTTCAATGCTTTGTATGTTAGTGCCTTTGAAGACTACTGCAAGAATCCCTCTACTGTTTTCGAAACAGATGCCTCTTATAGAGATTACATAAAAAAAAAACCCCAAAACAAACCAAACCAGAACACTTGTAAATTAAGCCAAAGCCATATAAGAGGTATAGTTTTCGCTTGTCTTAGAGGTATAGTATTTGTTCATCTCTAGCAGGATTCCAGGAAGGAGTAGAACATACTAAAGTTATGGAACTAGGAATTTTCTTTGAAATGAATTATTCTTTCCTAAGGCTTACACTAAAATAGATCTTAAATATCTTAAACAAAAGCTCAAAATAATATTTATCAGAATATCTCAATACATACCAAACCCTGCATTTATGGTTTTGGAAAGGATTATTATTCTGTAAATAAGATACATAATGCCAATAATGACTGGTATATTACAGGCTAAGGATGTAGTTTGCATGGAAGAGAAAACCTTGCTTTGAATAGCTAACATTTGCTTACTGCTGCGTACAGCAGTGTTTTCTATATAACAGCTTACGAACATGTCTCCATGGTTCTGTCCTGTCTGTGGTGGTGGTGTAGGATATTTAGTGTAATATTAAGAAGCCTTCATTCTTGCTTCAGTAGGTAAGGGGTGAAGCCTTGGCTCTAGGAGGCAGACAGCCAAGGAGCATGTTAAGCAAGCTGATAATTTGGTTTAAAACAGAAGGGGAAGAAGGATGTTCATTCTGAAATTTGAAGTACTGGAAATGATGTACTCCATTCTTATCAATCTACTTGAAGTGTACTAGGTGGATGCTTCATATTTGTATTTTCTGCGCAGTGTGAGATAAAACTCGTTCCAAAAAGATTACGCTTGGAGAGCAGGCCTGGTGATGAAGATGAGGGAGAAGATGACTCTGATTCAGAGGATGAAACTTCTGCTAAGGACAGATACTTCAGCTACCTAAAGCAGGGCTTGTACTTTGTGACAGAAATGGAACGATTTGCTCCTCCACGGAAACGTCCACGTACTATTACAAAGAATTTCCGCCTTGTCAGTTTGAGATCCACAACCCCTGAGGAACTGTACCAGAGAAAAGTAAGTGTAGAAGTAAAGGTTGTATCTCTCTCAAAGTAATTTTCTTTAGAAAGAACTTCTTATTTTTCTTTTAATTGCTGTATTAAGAGAAGGCTTTAGGCACATATTTCGTTCTAAAGGTCTCTTAGTTGACAGTGTAATGTGTTACCTAATTGAAGGGATCATTCTTTTAAACTGGCATTACAACAAAGATGATGTTGGCAGGTCACAGAGTAGACACTGTGCAGCACTAGCGTGGCCAAACTTCTCCTATGTAAATGTAGTTTACTTGTGCATTTTTTTAGGTATATGCACAAATTAGGCCTGTTACTCTTAGCAAACAGATACTTGTTAATTTTTAAGACTACTCCAGGCATTACTTTTGTCTTGACCATTTTGATTGTTCTGGTGGTAGAACAACCCACTCTATAGCTGTTAACAATTTCCAGGGAGTGCTGATGTCATACTGGTTACCTAAATGACTTCTTCCTTTTTCTTGAGGAAAAATATGTCTGATTTTTCCAGACATGTCTATCAAATTTAGGTCTTACTCATCTCTATATTGAGCCATTTTCTTTCCTACCTGTTTAAACATACTCACAGTAATTATTCCTTTACCTGTTTCCATACACAGAATTAATAATCAGTTGTTTAATATGGAAATCAGATTAATTTCATTTTCATGTGTTTGCTTTTTAGATTGATAATGAAGATTATGGGGAAGCCTTGTCTTTGGCTCAAACATATGGCCTTGATTCTGATCTTGTGTATCAAAGACAGTGGAGGAAGTCAGCTGTTAATGTTGCTTCAATTCAAGACTACTTGGTGTGTTTGTTTTTTGTGGCTTCTAGGCTTTCTTATCAGAATGGCTGTGTTACCTTTACAACATTCGAATTCTCAATTGTATTCTAAGTTATGGAACACAAATTGGTGGCAATTTGGAGAACTGTCCTAGAAATTCCACTCCATGTCATGTGGAAGAAAGTGATCTTGATAATTGGACTAAAGGCCTGATCCGGAGCCCTTGGATGTTATTGGAAATCCTTGCTTTTAAATATCTTCTGATTTCTGTAATCTCTCTCCCACATGCAGCAGCAGATGGTTGCTTGGCAAATAATTTTTTTTTTTTTTTTGGCTTGAAAGAAAAACTTGAAATGCAGCAGCCAAGCACTGTCAAAGCTGCATCACCTAATGGTGCTATAGAATAAAGTCCTCCAAGAGATCAAGAGAAATAGAATCTAACTTTAAAAAAGTCAGATATTAATTGAATGTCAAAAATCAGATTTTTACAAGTAGCCATTCTCTGTGTTCTATGCAGTCTCAACTGAAGATCAGCAGATAAGGCCAATAATATTTTGTGATCTAGTGTCTCCTTTCTGTAACAGAATTGTATTGACATGTGAAGATGTTGATACTGAAAATAACTCTAGTGCTATTTTGGAATATACTTGGTTTATAAAAACTTCATTTTAGCCGCAAGCCATTCCATTTTTAAGTGCAAAGAGGGGTGATACTAATTAGGGAATATAAAGTTCTAAATCATTTGGCATTTCTGTGCCCTTTTCTGCCACTTACTATGAAGGAATTATGTTTTTTTGCATTCTTGCTTATTTTATTGGAACACATTGTCAGTCATCAAAGTAAAGGTATTTTCTTAAGTGGAAGAAACACATTAAAAGGTTTTAACATCTCTGGTTTCATTGCTGTGGATTAAAGAATGTAACATTGTGTCTATGCTCTTATTCTTGGACAGAGCAAAATTAAGAAGCGGGCTTGGGTTCTTCATGAGTGCCTCGAAAGAGTTCCTGAGAATGTGGATGCTGCTAAGAAGCTGCTTCAGTATGGCTTGAAAGGCACAGATTTGGAAGCCCTTGTGGCCATAGGAAAAGGAGAAGATGGTGGCAGGTTTGGGAGGAGTATTTTGTTGTTGTTATTTTCTTTTAGAAAATGTCATATGAAGGGGTTTTTTAATGATTTGGTAATTTTTTTTTTAGCAGTAATTAATGAAAATGTTAAGGTGCATTTGCAGGACATAAAGAAAGGTAGTGCTTTGAATCAAACTATTCTAAGGATGTCCACAAGGTACCTATTCTAATTTTACTTTTGTAAAAGGTGATATCACTGTTTATTAGGTACTGCTTTTTCCCTTTTCTCTGGATGTCCTTTATTTTCCTCATCATAGAGAACTTCTGATGTCACTATTTGTCTATGAGAATCTGCATCTGTTGCCTTTTCTGGTAGCTACAACTGTCCCTATAAATATATTTTGTTGTGTCTCTTAATTATTTTAATGATCTTTTGTTGGTGGGTCAGTGAGGCAATACATTGGAGACAATTATCTTCAGTATTTAGTTCCTGGTGGTAGAAATGGGTGAGGCTGTTCTTTCTTTGTGCAGTCATCTGTTACTGTTATCTGCTGCCAATCCCAGTGCTACCTGTGGAATTTAGAAACATACCAAGCAGCATAGCTGTGTGGTTGGTGGTTTGGTTCTTTTGGTCTGTTGTAGGGAGGGAGAGGAAACAAGAGATGATGCTTCGTTTTGTTGTTTCTGATGTGGTTGTGATTTTTTTGTTTTGGTTTGTTTGTTTGGTTTGTTTTGTTTTTTGTGTGGTTTTTGGTTTTTTTGTTTGGTTTTTTTTAAAGCTCATTATTATCTTCTGTAAAAGTGTATATTTTTATTACAAACATAAATGGAAAGCTGTGTTAGTATGTTTATTAAAAAATTCTTTAGTCATATATCTTCATTGATTATTTTTTTTAATCAACATTGATTACGTTGTTGATTTTGCCTTTCAGATTTATTTTACCAGGGGAGGTGGACATTGAAATTCCCTATGAAGACTTTTTGTCACCAGATGAAGAAATGGATACTAGAAAGCAAAAAGATGCCAAGAAGCGCCAAGAACTGCTATTATCAGTAAACTTCTCAAAGTAAATGAAATATTAGGCCATGTTTTATTTAGAGTTAAGGATTTTAATTTTTTTAACTACACACCTGCAAAAATATAATTACACTCAAGTATGTTATTCCTAATAGGAAAGTGGCTTAAATTTTAATTGTCATTACATTGTGTCAACATCCTTGATTTACTTTATTTCTTGATGTATTCCAGTGCACAAAATAATTGAAATGTGTAACTGTTGTCTTTCTATGCACATGATGTAAAATATCAATTGCAAGCATGAAAATTTGTGTTTTGAACACAGGCTGACCCTGGAACAAAAAGAACTCTGCCGTAGCAGGCTGAAGCTGTTAAGTTACCTTGATCGCCTTGAAACCTATGAGGTGAGAAAGCTTGGTAACTGACTACAGTTCTTTTGAGTTCTCATTGTACAGGTATTCCTGTAACATTTTTGGCATATCATCATATAATTTTTTGTTATATGTTGTAGTATTAGTGTTTGTAGTGTTTTTGAAATGGTAGTCTCTTACTTGAGAAAAGCAAGCTGTTTTCTGTTCAAGCTGCTGTTTCTCCTGCTTTACTGTTGCAAATAGCTGGCTTTTAGTGTTGAGGGAGATAGTTGTGTAAAAGCCTGCTTTGGACATGCTGTGTCTGAAGGGAGTTGAGTTGTGCAATGACATGGGATGTGGATTTTGTACAGGATTACTATTATTTCACTCTGTCAGTCTAATTAGCAAGTTCTGTTTGGATTCTCTAATGAATCTTTCACTTCAGTAAGCTCATGGAAGAAATAGTTTGCCATTGCAAAAACTTTATTTGTCCTAGATTTTTAATTTTAGCCTTTCAGTTGGCACTAGTCATGTGATGACTTTTACCACATCTCTTTGTAAATAATGTTGTCTAAACACTAATTAAAGCAAGTCAGATAATTGTCTTAAGCTTATCTATCAAAAATGCATCTGTTTTTTTCATACTGAAACAAATAAAAACCAAGAGCATGGCTTTTCACATGTATCTCATACTTATTCAATCTAAATTTAAAAAAACACTTTTTAGGGCTTTTGTAAATCTTGCATAAACCCCAATCTTTTACAAGGTGTTTCTTTTGGTGTGTTGTTTTCTTTTCTTAATTGTTTAGTTATTTATTTATTTTAATTATTGATTTTTTTTTTTTAAAGGAAATCCTTGGAGGGCCTCCTGCAGCTGAACAGCATTATGATGGTGACTTCTTCAAGAAGTTCAGAAATCAGAATATTGTACTTTCAGCAAGAACTTATGCTCGGGTATTAATACTTATTTTGCTAGAAAGTAATTTTGTTTTGGTATTGCTGTTTGCATTTAATTTTAATACCACCACCTCCCCGCCCACCCCACTGTGAACTTGGCTGAATCTCAGGGAATTTGAGAGGTAGGGGATATATGTGTTTGATTGTAAATAAATAAATGTAGTGACCCTGAGCTGATTTTCTTTACTGCTAAAGAAAATTTTACAATTACACGTTTGTTGCATGGCCTAGGTTTACATTTCTTGCTCATTTTCAATTTAAATTGCTCCTAAACTAGTTCTCCAATTTAATGTTTTGCTCTTTAGGAAAGCAATGTCAGAGCCCTGGAAATTCTGTTCACTTTCCATGGATCAGATTTACTTCCACACAGACAGGCAATTCTCTCCAATTTTCCAGAGACCACGTCACCGCATGAATATGCTTTCTTGTTGCCTGAAGCTTGGTAAGGATACATCAATGCATAGTAACTAAAAAAAGGAAGATTTCTAGGTTAATAGGGTAATTAGTTTCCATATTGGAAAATCTGCTGTTGGTTATTACCTTGAAACAAGATAGCAGTTTTGTTTTTCTGTACTTGACCAGTCTTAATTTTCTGTTTTACATCTTGCCATTCATGGAAGCTTTTTGGTCACTTTTGGTAACTATCAGGAAAATAGGGACTTCAGATGTTCTTGCCTCCATTACATCTAAGTGGAAGCATGGCCTCTTCTTACTTGAAACTGCCCAGATTTTTACAGATGTAACTAGAATTCTATAATTGGTTTGTGTTAGGAAATTAGTAATACATGTGTTTAGCTCCCTGTAAGCAATTACATTTAGAATCATAGAATGGTTTGGGTAGGAAAGTACCTTTAAAGGTCATCCAGTCTAACTGCCCTGCAGTGAGCAGGGACATCTTCAAGTAGATCAGCTTGCTCAGAGCCCTGTCCAGCCTGGTCTTAAATGTTTCCAGGGATGGAGCATCTACCACCTCTATGGGCAACCAACCTGTGCCAGTGTTTCACCACTCTCATTGTAAGAAATGTCTTCCTTTTATCAGTGTAAATCTACCCTCATAGTTTAAAACCATTACCCCTTTTCTGCATTTGTTTTGAAATGTAATTTAACACGTAAGCAGTCAGTAGCTTCAAAATCATTAATCATTGTTACTGATTCTTACACAGCTTGCTAAGGTAGAATTATGAAGAGCTTTAAAGACTTTCCTAATCTTTCATTTCAGTGTAAAATGTTACTTTACTGTCAATTTTGTATAAATTTTCTAAGAGAGTCTTGAACATCATAATGATGTTCTGTCCATTACTTAAAAGAATTTTTTGCTTCTAGAGTGTTTCTTTCAAACACTTCAATAATGAAATTAGTTTTGAAGCATATTGTTTAGTGCCCATAAAGAACTAGGGAGATTTAATTATTTAATATTCTACAATAGGACTTTGAAGCCTTACTTCAGAGGGATGGTTTTTGGAATAGCTAATAGATTTTTTTTTTTTTTTTTTTTTTTTTTAATAGTCTTCCAACATTATAGTTAAATGTTTCACTTCAGAGTTTTAACAGTCCCATTTGGATAATTTTCCATGTAGAAGAGGGTTTTAAAAAATTCATCAAGTTCTTTTTTTCTAGCTTATAACACTTAACACTTTTATCTTCTTTGAGCAGTCTTTATTTTGTGATATCTAATACTTACAAGTACGCTTGTTATTGTGTTGGTGGTATAAGGAACCACAGTTACTTAGTTAGGGTGTGATAATATTTGCTTTATCATTTCATGGCCCTAACTGTTACCTTGAAGAGAAACTATGGCAGTGTTTATAAAATTGGTAAAATATAATTCCAGTTTTTCCTCCTTTGTTTTGATAAGATTTATAATGTGAGAGGAAGGGAAGAAATGCCATCTTAAAAGTGGCTGTGATGTGTTGGTGTTCACAAAGAGGTTCCTTTTCTTTCTGAAGGCTGGTTTGTTCTCGTGTGGGTTTTTATTTATTTATTTTAATTTGTTCTTGAGGTTGGTTGGTTTCAGAAACTGAGCTAAGAGGCAAAATTACAGTTAAAATATTTCACTGCTGATCTAATAGTAAAAATGTGAAGTTACGGGTTAAGGACTTAGTTTTTTCTGCTGTTGAAAAATGAAAGTATATGGTTTGAACCTTTATTCCCATGGTACACAGAACTTTCTTGTGCTGGGATAAGGGATGTGCAGGTTCACACCTTTTTTTTTCTTCAGGTTGCAAAACAGATAATGTTGTATGTCTTTTGAAATGTTTCTTTTTGGACAACTACAAAATGGGGATAACAGCAAATCCTTTATACACAAATCCCCTGTACTTATAAAAATATACTTTATAATTGATCTAACGTTCCTCTAAAACTGTTTCCCTATTACAAAACTTAGTACTCACAGTGTTGCTAAATACACTCCTTAAAACTCAATAGAATTAAATTTGTTTTAATGAAAATGTTACTGAAAATAATGTACAGCGTAAGTCGTCTTCATTAGTACAAAGTAACTTTTTTTTTCTTTGTAATTAATTTAAAAATGGGTGTGTGTTTTGTTGGTTTTGTGTTGTTTGGTTGGTTTGGTTTTGAAATGGGATGAGTCTGCCTCATGACGCAAATTGTCTCATCTGGCAATTCCTGTTTCATACGAGTCAAAATGAATCTTTGTGAATCAAAGAGAATTGAAGTTCTTGATCACTGTAAGTGAATGTATTGGGCCTTTTAGTTCTAGCATTTATTTTTTTTAAAACAGATTTAGTATGAACAGAATTACTGGTATTCTCTCTATATGTAACTGTTAGGAAATCCAGTTTAAATGAGAGTGCTATCAAGTTTACTTTATAGAGCAAAATATGTAGATATCATTTGCTGTAAATGAACTGATTGAACAAGGTTATGACATAATTTACAAAACTGTTTAATTCCCACATAATATTAAAAAGTTGCAAGTACTGACTGTAATTAAGAAATTTCTGAACAAACGGAAAGCATTGAAAAAATATAAACCCTAGTGTTTTAGTTGTTAGTAAAAATGTCTGCAGCGTTATGACAGTGTCTCTTCAGCTTACGCAGCTTGTAATTAAAGTGATCTTGGGATAAGGGGTGAGAATGATGCAATTTGTTTTCATAAGCTTTGACTCCAGACAAATTTTATGAAGGATTCTGAGTCAGGAAACAACTTAATCTTCTTTTTAAAGTTGCAGTTAGGATGTATGCTGGATATTGGTCTGATTTTCTACCTTGAGTTGTAAAAAAGACAGACCTCTCTTGTGATTTCTATTAGCTCATTCTTTTTCTGAAAATTCAAGGCCATAATTGTCTATACCAAGATATTTCAGTAGGGTAATTGGTTGTTGTGGTGCACGTGATAAGACCACTAACATAGATCAACTGAGTGATAATGCTCACATTAAGAGTGCAGCCTGCCCCAGTGGCCTTGCTTGAAGAATGCCATGTTTCATGCCTTGTTGATGCCTTCACTGCTCGGCCTCCTGCAGCTCAGACCTCATGCTGAGCACCATGCATCTGTGGAGGCAGAAAAGATTTCAGTGGAGGAAAAAAAATACTGTAGTTCATCTTCTAGGTCTTCGTATATGGCCCTTTGTGTGTAGGATGAGTACTGCTGAGAATTGACCATATTCTGTCTGTGTACATGGAGCACTTCAAATGATTAGAGGGTTGGTTCTCGGAGCTCTGAGGTGACAATAGGTGTCACTATCCTTATGGAAATTCCCCACATTGCTTGTGTTCTCTTAGTTCCTCCATCTACAGGTGAATTATCTGAGGAAAAACTTGAGATTGTGTAGAAGGCGCTGTCTTTTTAGCACGTAGAACAGGTGAAGTGGGACAAATAGGCACCTCTTGCTGTTGCCAAGGCTAAAGCATTAAAATGCTTACTGTATGCCACCAGCAACGTGAACATGCATAGAAATGCAATATCTGAAGAATCTCATTATCTATGAGAAATGTTTTTTGTGAAGGCTCCATTATAATTGTCATTTCCTTTTGTCTGGAGCCTCCAGTTCAGCGGCAAATAGTAAAATCTAAAACCTCTCTAGTGAAGGAAAGGTTTGTTTTGCTTGTGCATTCTACAGGCATAAAGCAGTTGTTTTTCTTGTTACTGGCACATGGTATTTATCTGAAGATGACATTTAGAGGCCTGTGTCACAGAAATTTTACTTATCAGTCAAGGAAGAGTTGCTATAATTAAGGGAGAATAAAGGTAGAAGGGTTTTGTTTTGTTTGTTTTCTGTCTTCTGGGCCAGGTTATTAGGAAATAAACATCCCCCCCCCCATCTGCTTGTAAAAAGTCTCAAGTGGTAGATAGCCTTTTGTTTCTTGTTTTTGACATGTTTTGTAGCTTAGCATCTTTAGGGGCCCCTCTCAGAACCATTCAGGAGGAGGCTTGTAATGTCTGAGCAGAAGTTTTATGTGTTCATGAGACTCTTGAAGAGCACTGCAAGTTATGTAAGCTCAATGGCTCCTGAAGTTGAGAAGGAATCTGAAATACTAAGATGCATTGGTGGCTCTACATGTCTGTCAGCTTCAAATTGGTATTGTGATAGACTGATGTTACTCAGTAATGTGTTTTTTGTAGAACTGTGATTGTAATGTTTTCCTATTTCTTTTCATATTATTTCTTAGCTTCTTTTATAATGAAGGCTCTTGAGTATCTGCTGTCTCAGTCGTTGGGATTCATGCTCCTTCTCTAAGTTTATAGTTGACTGTTGCCCTCAAGTTTTTAGAAGTGATCTCAAAGGAAAAAAAATGCTTTTCCACCATTACAAATACATAGCCACAGTCTTTTTCTTTTAATTTTTCTTATCCTTTTTACAACATTTAACTGTTATATTGCATCATTACTACTCACATTTTAAATTCACAGAAGTTGGGAAATTCAGATGCATGGTACCCTAAACAGTTGTAAGTCTGCTGTGTTGCACGTTACATTAGCAGTAAAAATCTTTCCTTTAAGATAGCAATTTGTTATGTTTCTGCTTCATTTTACCACTTAACTTCCTCTAACATTAGTTTTTAGTCATGGCTTAAAGAGAATTTTTACTGGGGAGTTGTGGATGACCACCCATTTGTCTGATAAAATGGAGTGGGAGTGGAAGCATCTTCTAAAAACTTAGGGAAGCTTTTAAAACCTGAAAATTTGCATGTAGTTGGCTCCTGTCCATAAACAGAAACTACTACACAAGTAAACTTAAGAGATCCATAAGCAGTTAACTTTGTCTTTCCGTAATGGAACCTTCTACTGAACTAGTTTTTTAGTTGTTGCCTGTGGCTCTGCAGTTTAAGCTCTTACAGCTTCATCCCTTCTCTGTGTGTGTAAATAGGTTTGACTGAACATCTGCAGAACTGTCTAATATATAGTTCTCATTTTTTCATATTATCTTCTCTTCTGAAGCTGAACTGCTTTTGCTTTTAGTGTAGCTCAGAAGTGTTTATGTTAAAAGAATTAATCCCATGGTTGGTTCTTTTTGTTTGTTTGAATTAATTTCTATAGTGTTACAGTGAGATAAATAAGAGCAGCATAAGTTTTATATTTCCTTTGCACTAAGAGAAAGAAGAAGAACAGTTTAGAGGTGGAGAAATCAATGTAGTTAATATTTCAAGGATGTGTTTGAGGAGGAAAAAAAAAATCTCAGATCTTCTACTATGAAGTAGAAAAAATAACTTCTGAGGGAAAGATTAACTTGTCATGATAGCACTTGTGTTCCTGTCTGGATTGACTCCTACTAGGAGCTGTGAAGGTCCTTGTGGTCCATGTAAAAGTTTAAGCAGTGATTTTTGAGGAGGAGAAACTCATCTGCAGACTGGCCTCTGTGGGAACTGGGAAGGAGCAGGAGCAGCTCACTGCAGCCAGAAAGCTGGCAAAATTACCATAGGTATTATTTGTGAGGAGAGGAGTTTTTTGAAGAGGAGAATGAGAACTTGCAGCTATGAGGGAGCTGTGGAGAACATGAACCAAGGAAGGAGGGAAGTTTCATAGGAAACTTCAACTCCTATGCTGAAGCCAAGCTGTCATTCAGAGAGACCTAGGCTGGAGGAGTGGGTCAGCAAGAGCCAGTGGGGAGTGCAAGAAGGACAAATGTAAAGTCCTGTTTCTGCAACTCCGGAAACTCTTGCAATGGTACAGGCTGGAGACTGACTGGAAAGCAGCTCTGCTGAAAAGGACCTGAAGGTCCTGGTGGGCACAAGCAAGATATGAGCCAGTAGACAAGGCCAGCAGTATGCTGTCCTGCATGAACAGAAGCACAGCCAGGAAACTGAGCAACCGGACTACCACACTTGTTCAAGCACATCTAGAATAGTGTCCCCCATTGTTCAGTATCTTTCATATATAGCTTTCTCACCTCTAGCAGATCATACTTGGGTGTTTTACTTAAATGTGTTATGTTCAGAGCTATTCCAGGATGTAATACACAAGTTTTCAAGTGCAGAATTAGTGTTTATAGCATTATGTTTTTCAGACAGACATGATTAGAAAAAATAAAAAACACCTCAAAAGAAAAAAAGGCAGATTCATCTACTCTCAAAATACTTTTAGAAAACTCCAAACTTAATCCTAAAAATGTCCCTGTGTTACAAAAAAAATATACGGTTTCATAAATGTGTTGTGGCGAATTGCCTTTGGCCTTAGAGTCTAGATTCAATGTGCACAAAGTTTACAAGGGCAGAGATTTAAAAAAAAATAATAAAAAATGGAATCCTCAACTAGATGAGTCTTGGAGAAAGGCCTGCTTTATGAAATGCTTGAAGGAAAAAAAAAAAAAACAAACCCATACAGTTGCCATTGGTAATAGAAAGAATTGGACTGTGACCTTAAAACTGAATTAGACCTTCCTCTTTTGAAAGCCCGTCCTTGGAGAGAAAACTAATCTGCAGGTTTGAATAAATGCAGTTGGTAGGATACAGAAACTACAATAGCCTAGACCTCTTTTGTCAAAGGCAGGAATAGGAAGAATTGCCAAGCCAACGTAAACAATAGAGCGAAAAGAGCAATACAGGGGAAGTCAGCTCTTTTTGAAGAAACAGAGTTGAATACCTTCATAATCTGTCAATTTACTGGGCTCCAATCATATTTATTCTACTGTTGAAGAGAGAAGGGTAAGGGGGGGTGGAAAAAGTGGCTTAGGAAGAAAAAAATAACAAAAATGCGATTGCCACAACAATATTTCTGTCAATTTATGGTATGGTGTGTGGGAGATAGTTTCTTTTAATTGGAAAAAGATGGTCCCCTGCCCTAGCAAATACAGTGATCTCTCCACATAGATGCAATTTCAGGTGAGTGCCCACCACAGAGTAATGCAGACTTAACCTCCACGTCTCTCACCTCTGTGGGAATTGAATTTCTAGAACAATTCGCAAAGTTGCTAGCATAAGTGGGCTGGTGAATTCTGGATGCAGTAGCACATAGTGCATGTTGCACATACTGCTAGCTACCTGTGCATGCTAAATTCACCACTTATAGCTCAAGTTAGTTACGTACTGTGTGCAGGGTGTCTGCAGCTGTTCTGATGTGCTCCAGTTCAACTGGATTTGCTGCACTTGTGTTGTAAAAAATAAAAGGCATGGTAGAAAAATGGAACCCCTAACTCTTTGCATATAAGTATTCATGTCTGTATCTCCTCTGTCTCATCTGCATTTGTGTTTGATTTTGCAAATTTCAAACTGTGTTTTGATGCCTGAAATCTTTTCTCAGATGACTTGCTTACATTTTAGCAGCTACTGTTCCAAAGTTTTGGTGCTCTTTGTCTCTGCATGAGTCACTGGAATTACTCATAATGGAAATCTGAGAAGAAAAATATCTGTGCTGAAACATAATTATAAGTTAAGAAAAAACCCTGTGATAAATGTTGAGAGAAATACAGTGTTTCAATAATTTCTTTGCATTTACAAAGATCAGAGATCTCCCGTACTTTGCTAGTGTTAAGACTGGTTTATTCCACTCATTATATCTGAATCCAAATATGAAAAGCTTTTCCGAACTCTTCAGAATGAAAAGGTAGATTAAGGACAGTTGGATGCAGTCCTGTAATGGGCAGGATGGAGTTAGGATTTTTTTAACATGGTTGAGATAGTGAATGTAGTTAGCAGTCAGCTCTGAGTGATGTGGTTTTTGCTGGTTTGGTTTGGTTTTTCTTTTGTGAACTTAGCTCAGCCAGACCCATATCTGTTAAGACTGACTTTCTGTAATTGCTGATTTCTACTAAGATGAGATTTTGCAGTCGTATCTTTTATTTTCATATTTTATATTATTTTTTTTAAACATTCAGAGGAGATAGTTACTGAGTGCTACTTGACTCTTGGTAACAGCAATAAAAAAAAAAATAAGTCCTCTCTCAACTTATGGTGAACCTGATTACTTTTAAAATGGCAAATCAAGCCAGAGAATAAAATCCTTTAATAAGAATTTTCCATGGTTTATCCATACACCTGAATTGAAGTATTTAACTTTTTCTGCTGTGGGAAAGGAAAAAGGATGGTGTAGACATTTTCCCATCAAGATTGCACTGCATGACCATTCTTTCTCGTAAACTGAGAAGTCTTCTCTTTAGTATTTCACAGTGAGGTCTGTTGATAAGCTGTTATATAAAACTCTTGAAGTATGCTTATAGTACTTCTTGAACTGATATGTCTGGACAGCTGTAGGTTTCATTTTTGCAAAACTTTGTGCTGAAATATGAGCTTGGTCTTGGTAGATTTGACCAGAAGGCAAATGACCAGCAGCAGTTGTCAAGGTGAAAAAACATAGGTACAGGCAAGCACATTAGAACATTTACCTGTGTCTGTAGTGTTTGTAATATGTGGCTCAAATATTTCTGAACTAGATGTTTTAATAAACTTTCATGGCACTTTATTCCAAGACTTTTTGGTTATGTTTTTGAACCCCAGTACATGGTGTTTCATCTTGTCATGCAGCAAGTAGTTAACACCTTAGCTGCACATGATGTAAAACAGTACCTGCTGTTGTTTATTTTAGAAACATAGCAATGTCTGGGTTGGAAGGGACCTCTAGAGGTCATCCAGTCCAACCCCCCTGCTGAGAGCAGGGACATCCTCAGCTCATTGCTCAGAGCTCTGTCAAGCCCCACCATGAATGTCTCCAGGGATGGGGCCTCAACCACCTCCCTGGGCAACCTGTT
>JANIJG010025330.1:75595-112943 GCA_024611175.1 Megaceryle torquata
CATGACTAAAGCATGTCCTCAAGTGCCACATCTACACATCTTTAAAATACCTCCAGGGATGGTGACTCAACCAATAGGTTATCTTAATAAGAGGTGAGTGAGGGGGTGAGAGACTTAGAGAGAGGGGCTGACTTTGTTTTACAAGTTACCCAGGACTATTCATGCTGTTCTTAGGGAGGAGACTAAGGGAGTGGCAAGATGTGGTGTGAGTGCTCCACTCAGTTTGACTTTGATACTTCAGCTTCTGAAATTGCACAAGCCTTCAGGCTACTTTGAAAGTTTACACTGCCAACTGGTCCTTGCCAGGAAATGAAACTCTTTTTACCTCTGTTTATGAATGAAAGATTGCTAAAAATGTGTTCATTTGATGTAGAGTCATAGAATCGTTTAGGTCAGAAAAGACCTTTAAGATCATGGAGTCCAACTGTAAACCCAGATGTCAAGTCTTACAGGCCCATAATGTATCTGAGATTTTTATTTTTTAATACAGTAAAAAAAAAAAAGAAAAAGTTTAGCATTTCAATTCTTGGAGGCAGAACATTAGTTACGATATTAGTATGTGTAGCTAAAGTTGGGGTAAAAAGATACCCTTGATGTGAAATTGGAGTTACCTGAAAATCTGCTTTTACTGCTATTTTCTCATTCTAGTTCTGTGACAGTTTTGCAGACATGATTTGAAACATCTTCTAAAATGAAACACTTGTCTGTGCTCTGCTGCATGAAATCTCTTGGCTTTATGTTTTATTCCCCCCCACCCCAAAGGTGTGTAAATATTTAAAGGGAAAAAAAAAAAGCCACCAGCAAATAACTCTTAAAAAACCCAAACAAACAAACAAAAAAACAAACCCAAAACCAAACTAAAACAAAGAAATAAACAAAAACACTAAAAAAGCAAGCAAAATCACCAAACAATCCACTCTGAAATGTGATCTTAAGCCTACTGGGAAATGAATAGAAAAAATTTAGTATGAAAAATTATCTTGGGCAATAAAATTTGGCCCAGTTTTCTTTTATGTTCAGTAGAACATAGGAAGGGAGAGCAGTATTGATTGTAACCTAAAGACCTGCTTCTACTGTCTTGATTTTTATGTTTTGGAAGGGAGTGTTAATCAAATTTTTGGCTTTTCTGTTATTTGGCATTTCAGCTGATAGAGAATTTTTTCACTACAAACTGAGCGTTCCATAATAAAATTCTTATGTATGACATTTGAAATACAGCTATATTAATTGAGTTTGTGAACACAGTTTTAAACATTAATATTTATAATTAATTGGTAAATTATGTTATCTAAGACTTAAACAGCCTGCGCTTGCCCCATACCCAGAATACATGGGCTGATGATGAATCTTTCCAAAATCAGAAAGTGACTTTATTCCTGGTGTGTATACCATAAATGTTAATTCGGAGTTTTCTTTAGCAGTTATTTTTCAGCAATGTTACTGTGTGGTACCTAATTATAAAGATAATTGTGGAGTTTTGTCTAACTGAGCTGGAATTGAATGCAGATGTTTCTCTAGCTGAGACGCAGGAGTTGGCAGTTTTCCATCTTCTCCCCTCCTTTCTTTCTGCTTTTATAGCCTGCAAATCTGTCTCTGCAAATTTATTGCTAGATTTCTATTGTGTGTTTCATTTGGAGCGTTGATATTACTGTAATAAAACACAGGATATTATTTGTTAGTGCATGGAGAAGTGAGAGAAAGGGTGGCTGACCTTTTGGTAGAATTGTGCATGAGTACAGGGCAGGACAGTTAATATGGACATGCCTTGATTTGTTAAATACTTTTAATGGCTGTAGCTAAATGAGATGGAGTTACTGATTTTTAGTTTGTTGCTTTGATTCTTACTATATAGTGAAATTACTTTGTTGTAATTGTGTTTCTTTTTAAGCTACCAAGTTATGGTGCTGCCCCTCAAGGGATGAGAAGACTCTGTCAGTTGTTAATTTATAAATAGGGATTGTCAATGTAGTGTTGCTATTGCTGTTCATTTTCCGAGCTGGGAGAAAATGAATGAAATGAATGAAATTGCTCTAGTATGTTGAAACATTAATGTCTTTACTTTGTAAATCGTTTGTTTCTTATTTCTACAAATGCCAGAAACTATATTGCTGTCCTCTTCCTCTTAGTTTGTTTTGCATAGCCTGACATGGTTTTCTTGGGTTTTATGCAATGGTGTATTTAATATGCAGTTTATACAGATGTTTGGGGTTTTTTTCCTTCAACCTCCATATTTAGAGACTATTTCACTGTAGACATTTGTAATCAGAAAACCACATTAAACTTAATTGAGAAGATCAGTAGAGAAGGGCATATCTTGTTTTGTTGTCAGTACAAGGATTTGTTCTAAAATGTGAAGAACTATACTTTTTTTTTAAGCTGTGAAGATCATAGGTTTTTACTCAGTTTTCCGTGACTGCATAGCAAGTTAGAATAGAATACTTGCTTCAAAGTGATAAAAAATTTTAAAGGTGGTACAGGTTTTTATCCTTGTCTTTTTATTTATTTATTTATTAAATACTTTTATTATTATTATTTTTTAAGGTATGGTCAGTAAGAAAATCAATTTATTACTTTCTCCTTTTGAAGTGGTTCTTTAATGGTATAGGTAGAATATGTATCTGTACAGATAATAACATACAGGCAAATGACACTTATAAAGCTGCATTAAGAAGTCACAAATCTTGAATAATTGGTACTGTAATTGAATCACACGCTCATTATTGGAATACAAAGCAAATGCTATATTTCAGTGAATTCATAATTTAATGGCATCACAGTTAAAAGGAAAATAAAATTGTGTAAAGCTTCCCTTTTCTGTTGTACCAGTTACAGGCAGGGGACATTGAAAATACTTCCTTGGAATGAGCAGAAACATCGTGAAGAAGACTGGTGTGAAAAAGCAGAATGCAGGTAAGCATATAGAAAAAAGCAATACTTTTTTCTATATTTATGTACATTTCAGATAAAGAATTTACTACTAGTTCTTAAAATGTGGGAAATACCCTGTAGGACTGTTCTTATTTTTGTGCACTCTAGCTTCAGTTTTCTGCTTTCTTAGCGAGAAACACTCTTTCATGTTACAGCATTATTTTCAGTGTGATTATGCGATGAGTAACTTCTGCAAATGCATGGGAGCTGGGGGGAGGTTACTGTTGGAAATCCTTATTTATTTTTCCTTCTGCCATGATACTTGTCAGACATAATATTATCATAGCAGCATTAATGGATGACACAGTGACCTTTTGCCATATGAGGAACAGATATAAAGCAGTTTTGGTTTACCTGTGTTTTTAGTCTTTCTTTCATGATCTGTCTCATGTTTGGAATCTCTTACAAGTTAGCTGGCAGACAAAACAACACTCTGACTTGACATTGAGGCCCATCAAATTATTGGTGTAATGGTAGTCTGATTGTATCATTTTCTTTTAGAACAACCAGTAGTTTGGGGAAAAAATGTATGATAAAATGCAACCAAACATATACTTATCTTTTTTTTTTTTTTTTTATTTTTCTCCTTAAAGAATGATTGTTGAACCAACTTTACAGGATGAAGGTGAATTTCTGTATGAAACACAACCTGAGTTAATGAAGTACAGGACTACTGACCTTTCAGTAGATCTGGTTACTGATTGGTATTTGAGCAGAGCACAGGAAATTGAAAAATATGCAATGCAGGTGAGAATAGCAGTGAGGAAATTATGATGTCTGGCTTGGGCTGATCAGCCTTCTTCAACAGATGCCTGTTTTAATGTGTATTAATGGGATGCTTTTTCCTTGGTAATATACACTGTCTCAGTCTTCATTATTGCTTTTGAAGTATTTGTTTTTTCTTTTGCAATGTACTTAACATTTGCTCTAAAGTTTACTCAGCTAAATTATTGATGCATAGCAAAGATTCACTTTCACTTGGCTTATTTTAGGAGACAGTAGCACTGTTTTAGTCCATTAAAAATGTTTACTGTGACATTTTATGTTTGCAGCTAAGGAAGGGAATGCTGTGCATGGGGTATTGGGAAACATGTTTTATTATCTGTCACATGATACTGTGCCATATATATTGATATGTGGCAGTTATATGTGTCACAGTCATATGCCAATATTTAGTATTGTCATGACTGTTTCCTTGCAGGTTTATTATGTCTGTGAGACTACCATGCAGCTTTTTTTTTTTGGGGGGGGGGGGTTTGTTTTTGTTTTTTTTTTTTTTTTCATATTTTAAAAATGTGTGAAGCTCTATGTGATAAACGTAAGTATGGCAAGTAAGGATAGAGCTCATAACTTACAGGCTCCAGTATTTTATTTGTTCTCAAGCCGGTTTAGCTGCATGAAACAGAGGTTGGCTGGAGGTTGACTATCAATCAGTATGAGTTAGTTCTGATGGGCGAGTTCTTTTTTCTTCTTCAAGTTTGCAGTCCTCCAAGGCTCTTTAATCATAGTTCCTTGTGATCTTAACAGCCTATCAGTAAGTATGGAAATAAAAGCAACTTACAAGGATCAATTAAGTTACTGAGTGATAAATGGAATTACGTTCTACTCTTCCAGACTACTTATGTCTGCCTCTCTGAATACATACAGCCAAAACTGTGTTCTTTGAAATTGAAACAGAATCTTTCATATGAAGCTATTTTCAGTCACCAGGGAAAAAGACTCTCATTATCTTTTGTGAAATAAGATAGAGCAGTTAAAATTATTAATTCATGGTCAGCTAGAAAAGTCACATTACATGCAGAGTTCTGCATAACTTCAGTCAGTTAACTAATTATCTTAGTTTAAAGCAATCTTTATATTCCATGCAGTGAGATGAGGTGATGTATCTATCTCTGTGTGTGATCTCCAGAAAGAATAGTGTTCTCCTAATTTATGTGCATCAATGGGATGCATCTGGGTCAAAAACATATAATGACATCATCCAGTAAGATTAAACATGTTATTTGGTCTTTATAAAGCTGAAAAGAGCAATTCATCTCAAAAGATGAAGTTCACAAAAAATTCTAGGCATTTAAAATTGCTTAATAAGCAAAAGGAACAGGGAAAGAAAATAGACACACAATATGCAAATTGGTCTTGGAATTTTTTTTGTACAGCAGGTTGGTTTTTACTACTTTTTCAGGTGGACTGTGCTCTGTCCCTTGTTCGTCTTGGCATGGAGAGGAATATCCCTGGTCTGCAGGTGCTTTGTGACAATCTGATCACTCTCGAGACAGTAGTTTATGAGACTGATGTTGATCGAACATTAACTTTGAAGGAACTTGTAGAGATGAAAGACATTGAAAAGCTGAGACTGTTGATGAAGAATGTAAGTAATTTTAATCAATCAGTAAGTATACCTAGACTTCCGGTATTGTGGGGTACTCTAAATTATATAAACATACTTTTACTGACATTTTTCTGATGAACCTCCATCTTTAATTCAAAAAATTTCAATAATTTTACTGTTCCTTTTTTGTTGTGGAGTGTGTGTGTGTGTTTGTTTTTCTAATCTCTTTTTAGCAAAACTTAAAATGGCTCAGTTTTTTCAAAGACCTGTTTCTTTGTTCTAGACACAGTACTAAATATTAATAAAAGCAGTCTTTTGAATGGTGTGAATTGCTTTTTCATTGACCCCCTCTAAATGTTCTTCAGTGTACCTGTTGGCCGTGCTGCAGATACAAGATTGAATGTTGTCCTTTGATATTTTTTGGTGTCTTTAACTGCTGGCAGAAAATCTTAATATTTGCCTCTGCAGCATATATGTGTTTTTCAGCTTCTCTGTGTCCAGCCTGTGAATGGCATTTTGGAGGAGAAAAAAATCTCTTGGAAAGCTTGAAAAATACCTAGAGATTGAACTGTGCTCTGAAATTCAATTGAAGAATATGTAACCACCAGAGGAGAATACTCATGCACTTGAAGCTCCTCAGAATTTTTTTTTGTCCTCATGTAAAGGTCTTTACTCTTATCCTGCTTGGTTCCCCCATGCCGTTGGGTAGCATGAAGATGATTGATTGTTTCAGTGCTTCATGATTTAGTGATCTATGCAGCAGTGGTGAATATCAGGCTTCAGCAGTTGTTTGTGATAGGTGAAGATACTGTTTCAGTTACATTGGCCAAAATACGTTCTTTGTGCTTTTTGGTTTTCTTGTTTGTTTTGGACGTGAAGCTTAACTTTTTTCCTCTCTGTATTTCATTGCACTTTCCAGTCCTCTGATGAAAAATATGTGAAGAATGTTTATCAGTGGATGATCCCTTTTCTCCACCGCTGTGAAAATCAGTCCCCTGGTCTTGCAAATTCACTTTTTAAAGAATATTTAGTAACATTAGCAAGGGAAGACCTGACTCTACCTCTGAAGATATTTCAAAATTCAAAACCTGCTGTAAGTATAGAGCCCTGATGATTGTACTGGTTTCATGGGAAGTTATTGTCTTGAAGAAGTAAATTCATAAATGGGGTTAGTTCATCTACTAAATCAGATCTCTTTGATCTTTCCCTTCATCTAAGACCCAGGACTTAATTTTTAATTAGTGTTTTCTAAAATATTATAGCATAAGTTATGATGCAACTAAACTGTTCATGAGATTGTCAAACTAATGTAGTTACGAACTTGAAGTAGTAGAACAAAAAATACTGTAAATATTTATTCTTTGAAGTAATTTGCTGGCAATGTATTTAAAGTAAATTCTTGGCATACTTACCTTTTAAAAAAATATATATGAAAGAGTTCTTGATCTCACTGTTATGTTGTTTGTTTTTTTTTTCTTAATGAATTTCACTAGCAGTAGATTTGAAGATATTCCATCCCTTTCCACAACAAATGTAAAGAATATACTAGGGGTCATTAGGAAGGAGCCAAGAGTTCAATGATTAAGGGTTGAAGTTACCCTTCATGTGAGGATTTCATGCTGCTTCTACAATACACATAAGCACACGTTTGCATACTATTGAACATCCTAAGTGTATGAACAGAAATTGGTGAAATAAAACCACAGCTATTTTATATATAGTGATACTGTTGTACATATTAAATAAATCTGACATTTGTTTGCAGCAGTTGCCTTCCTCTTCCCTGCACCATCTCCACCTCTCAAATTGAAAAAGGGTGTAAGGGTGTACCACTGTTCTTCCAAGTGTCTGCAGCGTAGGAAGCCAACAGTTAATATTTCAGGTTACAACTTCAACAGGTGCCTCACTAAATTGTTTGCCAGAGATATTCTAATTACAACTAGAACAAATTTATTTACTTGGAGTACACATCTGTTTATATTCAAAAGAAACTTAACTGTTGAATTAGAAACAGAAAACCAAAAATAATATCCTTTCTTTTCTTGTTAGTGTCAGCAAAAAATTATTCCCGATCAAGACCAGCTCATGATTACTGCATTGGAATGTATTTACAGTTGTGAAAGAGATGACCAGCTCTCTCTCTGTTATGATATTTTGGAATGCCTTCCACAAAGAGGATATGGGTAAACATTTTGAGCTAGTTACTTGTAAATATTTTAGATATGTTAAGAGTAATTGTGAATTAAGGCTTGGAAAATAATAGTAAAGTCACTAAGATAGGGTTTCAAACTGCTTATCTTCATGTCTATGTAATATGAATTACATGAAGGAATTACAAAAATTATGGATATATATTTAATATTAATTTATAATATCTTTGCAGGCCTGAAACAGATAAAACTAACACTCTTCATGATGAAGTAGATGAACTGGAACAAATTCTTAGGTATTTATTTTTGCTAAAATATAAAATCTATTCTTACAGAAGTCAGTAGGTATAGCCAAGACATTTTTTTTTCTTTCTACAGTAAAGCACCAAGAATATTTATCTTGCTTTCAGTGCTGTCAACAAGATAATTTTTTTCTTTTTTTTTTTTTTTATTCAGAGCTTAAAAATTTGGAATGGTTTTACCTATTTGAATACTGTAAAATGCACAGTAATTTTCCTTGGATTAAAAGCCTTTTTTGTGGGTTTGTTGGTTTGTATGTGTTTGGTTTTTTAATTTTTATTTTAAAAATGTTTAATATTTTTTTATTTGTAGGAGAAGAAGCTTACCTGGGTGTTTTGTTTTGATCTTGGTACTCTGTAATGGCTTTGAGTGACCAGAACCTAAAGGCTGTGATGACATGTCATCAGGTTCTTGGTGATATGCCTTTACCTGACAGTATTAGGTTTTTTAAAGTCAATAACTTTACTCTGTCTAATCCTTAGTGTTATAGACTTTATGGACATAGACCGCATTTGCAGTACATTGTCTGAGAGAGCTTTAAGACTGCTGCAGCAGAGGCAGTTGTACAACTGTGCAGAATTCAAAAATATCGACTGTTCATTTACAGCGTGTCTGAGCTGTTGGAGAAACATGGACTTCAGAAACCTGTTTCCTTTGTGAAAGACACAAAGGACAATGAGGAGGAGGCACGGAAGCTGATGATCAGGCTGACGAGGCACACAGGTCGCAAGTTAGTATGCAAAAGGGAATGGGAGATAAAGGGAAAGGATGGTAAGGTAACTGTATTGTCAGGGAGCATATCTGCCAGTTTTGATGCAGGAGGGAAGCGTAGTTCAAACTGAACAGGCTGTACATAAACCACATTTGTTAAATTGATGATAAACAGTATTAGTGTTTGGGCTGCATTCTCCACATTCAAAAAACTCTTCATGACTTGCTTCAAACATGCTTCAATATGTTTGTGTTCAAGTAAACAAGCCTAAAAGGCATACTGGCTGCAAACTACTGCAAGATGATGGAACAGTAAAAGTTAATATATTGTAAATGAGGTTGTTTAAGACCTATTTGATTTTATTGAGAGTGTAGAACTTGTAAAATAACTCTTTCTTTTTTTTTTTACCTTGTTTTCTTAGGAGCTCTTCTACTAGGGTAATTTATTGATTTTACATATTGATTCTATCTCTTATATATCAGTATATTTTTTATTTTTTTCTGTTTAAGAATTCTTCATTTAACTCGCCTTCCAACTGTAAATGAATTACTACATGGCTCTTGGCATAAGCAGATAGAAAGATTGAACCTTGTGAAAAGCAGCCATCACTGAGGGTTGTTTGTTGTTTTTCTTATTTATATTAAACATGCACAACAGTTTATCAGTGATGGGAGAGTAGTATTTAGCTTGGACATGCTGAAAGGTTTTTAAAACTTCTAAACACCTTTCTTCAGAAAGATCAAGTCAATGCCTCTGTAGGAAACATGTTGATTTTTTTCACTTTTTGTAGAGACCCTTTGCTTTGTTAAAATGAACGCTAATGTCACTTGAGAAGAGCACGATTATCTGGAATAGCTTGTGTATCTTAATCTTTTTTAATCTGAAAAGCTCAAGGTAACATCAGAAAACCTTCACAGTGTTTTTACTTGTAAAGTTTTGATAAGAGCACATGAAGTTGTATTGGAAGCTTTGTGGGTAAACAGATTCAAGGATCCAGAGGGTGAAGAATCTGAATACCATTCCCCTTTAATTTATTCCTTAAACTTGCACCTCTATTCTTCTGTGATTGAATGCAATTGATTAGTCCTTTGAGACAGCCTACAATGAACAGCACTTTAATGATCTTCAGTGCTGTTAAAAACTTGTTTTTACCCAGCTCTTCTTCGATCAGCGGGAAGATAACACTTCCAACTTTCTGATGTACTACTGGAAGTTATCAAAACCTACTTGTAGGATCTTGATAAAGATTGCTTAAATCCCTGTGTTATCCCACAGAAAACAAATGGAAAAAACACTGTGTACTGCATTATTGTCATGAAACAATTTTATCCCACAGACACTCTTTTAATGTTAATTAACAGTAAAAGCATTCTTTCTTTAAATTGCTTTTGGTTAAAAGTTCAATTAAAGCTTGAAATAATGTTTGAGAAAACACTACACTTCCATCACTTCACCTCCATCACTACACTTCCATCACCAAAAATATGAGTACCTACTCATAATGCCTACTGCTTTTCTTTACATTTGTTGAGGAAGAGAATGTTTAATTTTAAAAATGTTTGTAGGCAACCATCAGTCAGTGAAGCACACTGGAAGGAGTTGCTCCAGGATATGTTAGACATGCAGCAGAAAGTATATAAGTGCATACAGTCAGATACTTGCTATGAGGTGAGTTTTAATTTTTTTTTTTACTGCTTTACGTTGCAAGTAAGCAATAGATTCTCATTTCATTTTTTTGCTTACAAATGTAAATACATTTTCATATATGATGTTACTTGTTTGTCGACTCGTTGTTTTATGGTATTTTCATTCAAATCAGATGTTTCCTGCATTAATTCATTTCATCAAAAGCCCCTCTAATAAATATCCCTTATATCTTTTACTAGAACTCAACTTTTATAAAATCGAGTCAACTTCTTGAGACTGTGTTTAGTAATAAAGACATGAAAATAATGAAAATGAACAATCTTTTAGGTAAATATTTTCTTCAGCCAAGCATTTCTTAAACATAAAGTTTAAACGTGAAGCTGCATTCCCTCAGCTAAACTGAGAAAGTTTGGTGTGGATGATCAGGTAGTGAGGTGGATTGTGAACAGTTTGAAGGAAAGAAGTCAGAGCTGTGGTCAGTGGGGTAGGGTCTAGTTGGAGGCCTGTATCTAGTGGAGTCCCTCAGGGCTTGATACTGGTGCCAGTACTAGTCAATATATTCATTAATGACCTTGATGAGGGAGCAGAGTGCATTGTCAGCAAGTTTGCTGATGACACAAAGCTGGAAGGAGTGGCCGACACACTGGAAGGCTGTGCTGCCATTAACTGAGACCTGGACAGGCTGGAGAGTTGGGTGGGGAGAAATATAATGAAGTATAACAAGGACAAGTGATGAGACTTGCATCTGGGGAAGAATAACCCCACGTACCAGTACAGGTTGGGGACTGACCTATTAGAGTGTAGCACAAGGGAAAGGGACCCGGGGGTCCTTGTGTACAGCATGATGACCATGAGCCAGCAATCTGCCCTTGTGGCCAAGAAGGCTAGTGGCATCCTGGGGTATATTAGAAGGGGTATGGTTAGTAGCTCGAGAGAGGTTCTCCTCCCCCTTTACTCTGCCTTTGTGAGACTGTATCTGGAATATTGTGTATGGTTCTCACCCCCTCAGTTCAAGGACAGGGAACTGCTTGAAAGAGTCCAGCGCAGAGCCAAAAGATGATTGAGTGGAGCATCTCCCTTATGATGAAAGGCTGAGAGAGCTGGGTGTCCTTCACTGGAGGAGACTGAGAGGTGACCTCATTAATGTTTATAAGTATGTAAAGGGTGAGTGTCAGGAGGATGGAGCCAGGCTCTTCTCTGTTATGTCCTATGATAGGACAAGGCGCAATGGGTGCAAACTGGAGCATAGGAGACTCCAAAGAAACTTAAGGAAAAACTTTTTCATGGTGAGTGTGACAGAGCACTGGAACAGGCTGCACAGAGGGGTTGTGGAGTCTTGTTCTTTGGAGACATTTAAAATCCACCTGGATGCCTTCCTGTGTGACCTGCTCTAGGTGATTCTGCTATCGCAGGGGGGTTGGACTACATGATCTTTCGAGGTCCCTTCCAACCCTTAACATTCTGTGGTTCTGATGTGACAATATTATCCAAGATTATTATAGGATCATGGACTTTATACTGCTTGCAGTTGAAGATGAGATGAGAAATCTAATTTCATTGAAGGAAAAAAAAAGCACCTGAATGTGCATAAACCCCAAACCTAGATTATTAACATTTGCAAAGGACAGCTATTAGAGTGATGCAGAATTTGCTGTGACATGTTTTGTTTGTCTACATATTCATTTCAATATACTGCAGTTTCTTACAGAAACAGTGCTGTGTCCTCTATAATTGTTTAAATAGTCACACCTTTTAAAAGTTTGAGGGTTTTATTACAGTTTGCAGATTTAACTGATAATGGCTATCAATCCTATTAGCTCTTGGGAGAAGTTCTGAAAGTGAATTAGAAAAAAAAAATTGAATGGAAGAAGCAATTCTATTCAACCTTTACATCAAACATTTTCTTTCTTTGTAGTTCTACAATTTGAAGTTGCTCAAAGAGAACTGCAATACAATTAATGTCCATAATTTTGTGATAAGCTAAGGATTAGTGTACTTGGATTTTTTTTCTAAGTGCATTTAAAAAAAATATATACTATGTATGTCTGAAAATAATAGCGTGTGCATTTCTCCGAACTTAATGCAAGTTTTTTATTAATATTAATTTCTTTTTTGACCTCTGTATCATATGATTAAAAAAACACAACTAAGGGTTTTGGATAAATGATCTAAGAATGCTGAAAATGCTTTCAAATGTAGTGTTGTTTTATGCAATTATACTTTTAGAACTAAAAATTGAGAAATTGATGGCATAGTGAGGATTTGCAATCACACGCAAGGTTTGTATTAGGATCTTTTTTAGTGTGATGCTTACTCTATTCCGCCTGCATACAACGTGAATCCTGTGCTCTTGAAGGATTTCATGTACATACATTTTGACAGAGATAAATTTTATGTATATGATCTTTAAAGAAGATGGGTCAGCTATATTTGCATCTGCAAAAGTATTTTGCATCTTTTATTGTTATTTGAGGATTATTATACTGTAAAATGGAAGATAATCCAACTCTGTGATGTATTTTAAGAAGTACTAATGGTGTAACCCCTTCCAGAGCATGAGATGGTTTGGAGAGGTTCTTTCTAGTGAAGTTAGTCTAGTTAGTTAGTCTAGTTTCTTTACTTTCAAGATGAGATTAGACAGGGTGCTAGATAATCTATGTTCCCTTTCCCATGAAAGGTCAGACTAGATGATTTTTAAAGATCCTTTCCAACCTGGACTCTTACGATTCATAGATTCTCTTTAATTTATTGAAGATTTTATATTTCATAACAAAGGCCATATTAATGCAGCTGCTCTATTTTCTGAAATGGTTAAATGCTTCTGTTGCTCTTCATTAGGACAATATTGACCATGTTTAAAATGAAAACACCCTATTTTTGTAAGGAATTGAGAGTTTGAGTGTCTTAAAGTGGGCAAAACTTTGTTATCCTGAAAATAACAGGTGTTTTGTGGCAGATGCAGTGTTGCATTAGTATGCATTTTTTTAAGATAGTCTTGGTTGAATCTTAGAAAATGTTGTATATGCTCAGTTCTAAATATTTTTAGTTTCTTCAGGGATACAAAAATTCTTTTCATATATTGTTGGTTTTAAGGTCTTCAATACTGAACTAAACTTTTCAGATTCTTACATCCTACTAACACCTTAGAATGTAGGTATAAATAATTTTTCATGTCTAGAAGTCATACTGTAATAAGGCAGTTAATAACCTTTTTTTTTTTAATTACAGAGAGTAGAAATAGCTAGCTACTGGTTGATTTTAGCTTTACTTGAATAAATTGTGGAAATACTCTTGGTAGAAGTTACATTTTCTGCTTGGACTGAAAAAATTCTTTTGGCTTCAAAGATCCTTTTAATCAAAGGGATCGTTCCATATAATGCAGAGAAGCCTACTTGCTGCTGCTGCTGTTGATGATGGAATTATTGTTCTTTCTTTTAGATATTCACAGAAAGTCTTTTATGCTCAAGCAGTATAGACAATATCCACTTGGCTGGGCAAATGATGCATTGCAGTATTTGGTCAGTGGATCTACCAAGTTCATCAAAAGGGAAGCCACAGTACCGAGTCAGCTATGTGAAAAGTATTGAACTAGTTTTGGCTGCTGGCAGAGAATATTTCAATTCTTCAACGAGCTTGACCGATAGCTGTATGGATTTGGCCAGGTATACTTACAGTTATCGTATATTAAATACATACTGCTCTTTACAATTAAATTTGAGTTTTGTTTCCTTCTAGGAGGAGGTGAATTTTACCTGGGTTTATTTCTCTTCATGTAAATTAATAGTAAATGGAAACAGTACTTTCTGGGTTTTCTAACACTTTTTTTTTGGTAATGTGGGGTTATTTGGTTTGGGTTTTTCCCCCAACCCCTTGCCTTGCTTTCTCTGTGTGTGTGTGTATATATGCCATTACTGTCCCTTGTTGCTGGAATGGTCTGTTACATAATTCATGTTGAAAAAGATGTGTGTTTATCTGTAGATAAGAAGTTTTTTCTCTGTGTCGTTTGAATGTTTTCCATGTGATGGCATTGAACCATAATTGTGGCCCGCACTTATCACAATAGAAAATAGCATTTTCCCGATTCTTTCATTTCTTTTCTTACTTTGATCTTTCCCTATTCTGAGAGTTCATTTGAGACTGTCTCTTTTTGTTACATTAAGAAATAAGGCAAATAATTATTCAGAAAGGAATTCAGGCATAGAGCAGCCTTGGAGGTTGCAATGTGGGTGTACATGCTTGTATAGATTTAGATACGCAAGTATTTTGTTTTACAGTTTAAATGCAGATAAGTAAAATAATCAGGTATTACCTATTTAGAAGATTGATGCCTTGGCTTACCCTAAATATTTAAAATAGAGGCATGTCTTAATATTTCTAGCCTTTCCCTTTTATTCTAACTATTTTCTGTTTCATTGATACTGTTTTTATGTGCTAATCTAAATGAGTAAATGAGTTTCCCTTAAGGAACTTATTAACAACAATAAACAAACCAAATAAAAGCCAAACCAAAATTCTGTAACCAAACTGAATTTTATGGTTTATGCCCAGCCAGCAACTAAGCACCATGTGGCCTCTTGCTCACTCCTCCCCCCAGCACCATTGGGATAGGAAGGAGATTGAGGGGGGGAAAAGATAAAGCCCTGCGGGATGGGATAAGGAGAGTTTAATAGAACAACACAAAGAAGAAACAACAGTGCTAACAAGATTACTAATGAAATAATACAGAAAATGAGTGATACACAATGCAACTGCTCACCACCCAGAACACCCCACCACCCCTTCCTGTTAGCTCAATTCCCTTGGCCATCTTCCCCTCCTTATACAGTGGGCTTGATGTCAGTATGGTATAGGATATCCTGTGGATATGCTGGCTGTGGCTCCTCTTAGCTTCTTGTGAAAATTAACCTTATCTTAGCCAAACCCAGGGCAGAAAAATGCTCATGTATTAACTGTAGAAGACATGTCTTTATAAAAAGTACTACTTTCATTTAGGTATAAATACACTTATTTGCTAATTACAAGAAAAATAATTAAATTATATTTCCTCCCCTCAAAATACAAAATCATCTTGACCCATAATGCTATGTACATAGATGCTACCACTTTTTTTTTAAGTACATACTATAGTAATACAGTCAAATTGTTTGTAATTAATTCTCCCTTTTAAAATGAATGTTTCCCTCAAGAAAATATTGTTACTGTAAAGTTTTATGGATTGGTAAATCATATATTTTCCTTTAGGGATTAAAGGAACAATTTTTTTGCATTTTGCCTTGAGTGACAGTTATATTGTGCATAACTAGAAAATAACTGAAAAAGTATTGATTTTTTTTTTTTTACATCCCTGCAATCAGTCACAGCTTGTTCCTCTCTTCCCTCCCAAATGCACACAGGCATAAATAAATGATGAAGATTTTTTTGTTTTTATTTTTTGTGGGTTATTGTTGTTTGCTTTTTTACTGACAGCATTATTGCCTTAGGTTAGAGTTGGAAGACAGTCACTTTTACAGTATTAATTGTATAGTATTAGCTCTTTTTCTACCTTTTTATTGAAAACTTACAGTTTATTGACTGCAGTTACTGCTTATAAGCACTTTAGGTAAATACTCGCTTTATAGGCCTAAAGGCCCAGGAGTCACTAGCTTTTTTTAAACCTATATTTGGTTTAAAATATGTGGATATTTATATGAATGTAATTTATGATTATTATTATTTTAAAATCAACTAAGCCATTTTATATTTTGGACAGAAGAGCTGCTAGATATACTGTGCAGAAGTTGCAATCACACTGAAGCAGGTGCATATGCTGTTGTAATATCCAAATTGCAACCGATTTTTCTCTGTATCCATACAGTTGCTACAGTTAATCTATTGGCTACATACTTGTATGGAGAGAGGATACCTTACAGGTGGGATTTCCCCTGTACATAGGCGAGAAGTCCTCCTCTGGGCTAAGCTAGGAGGCAGAGAGGTTGTTTTTGCAAGAGAGCAGCTTCATTTTGGAGCAGCATGAACAAAATGCATGGTTATTTGGAAGGGACATTTTGGTTCAGTAGCCAAATCCTTTGCATGTGGCACTGAAATTTTTGTTAAGTATTTGTGTTAATTGTATATATATATTTTTAATGAAATCACACTGTACCAGAATGCAAGTTGTATTAAAAAAATGATCCAAAAGCTGATTATGTAAATATCCATAAATATATGAAATTTTGAAAAGTTTATTTTAGATAACATATAATAGATAACATTTAGATAACAATAATTGTATGCAGTAATTAATCCTCAGAGCAATTTTGTCTTTTTAATTTTTAAATCATCTTTGTTTTTACTCTCTGAACCTAGTTGAGGAAACTGAATTTGTGACAATGACTCTAACATTTCACTGCAGTTAACTTTCTACAGAACTTTGCTTTTATCTTCTAGTACATGGCAAGCCCAAAATGCAGTAGTGATATGAGAAATATTTAGCTAAAAAATTAACACATGTTTAATGAAAACATGTTTAAGTACATGTCTTCAATGTCTTTCTTTAAATTCATTGCAGGTGTATATTCAAGAGGGTTTAGCTGATGTTCTTATCACGACTAAGTGAAGGTGATTATGAAAATTTGTGAATAGAATTGTATTAAAATGTTTAGCCAGCCCTAACAGAGATACAATGTCTCACACTTAAAATGTGTTACAGGTCTAGTGAGGATTTTGACATTTCATAACCACAGTAAATAACTAACTCGTTTTGTTTTAATCTTGTAACTCCTGGGTGATTTTTTTTTTTTTTCCCCACAAATTTAACTGAAGTCTATCAACAGTTTTCAGAAAAATGATTCCTTCCTATTTTTAGGTGCTGTCTACAACTTATTGTAGACTGTCCAGGTACTATTCAGGAGGAGCTAGATCTCATTCGTGCTCTTGGCTACCTTGAAGAATTTGGTGTGAAAATATTACCACTTCAAGGTACTGCATATTTTTATTCTTTATATGATTACTTAAATTACAGGCATAAATGTGCATGACAAATAGTTTACTGTTGTGTGAGTGTTCAATGAGAACTGAAGTCTCCCTTTTTTGCCTCCAAAAAAGCTTGTTTTGGAGCTTTGACTCCAATCATATGGAAAGTTGTTGGACAGAAGTTGGAAGAAAAGGATGATTATGAACAATGAGATAAAGGGGAAAATGGAATATATTGCAATACATTTTATTGCTTATAGATTATGCCAAACTAACAAAGTTCATTGCTTTATGTGGTGGGTTTACCCTGGCTGGATGCCAAGTGCCCACCAAAGCTGCTCTGTCACTCCCCTACTCAGTTGGACAGGGGGCTCGTGGGTTGAGGTAAGGGCAGAGAGGTCATGTGCCAATTACTGTCGTAGGCAAAACAGAGTCCACTTGGGGAATTAATTAAAGTTATTGCCAATCAAATTAGAGCAGGATACGGAAAAATAAAAATTAAATCTTAAAAAAATACCAAACCATCTGCTCTTCTTCCTGGGCTCAGCTGTGCTCCCATTTTTTTCTACCTCTTCCCCTCTGTGTGGCACAGTGGGACAAGGAATGGAGGCTGGGACCAATTCATTATACCCCTGCCATGCAAACCAAATACACTTTATTAACACAAAACCCCACTTTTCTAAGTGAATGAAGTGCAAGAGAGCTTATCTACCTGGCTTTCGGTGAAGCTTGAACATATGTTGTGTGGGCAACTATATCAAACAAGATGAACAATGATACTGAAAGCACTCTAAAAGAACTGTCTGAGGAGAGCAGTGAGTACTAATGGAACACACTAATGGTAGTTTTTTACTTCCAGTATTGTGCAGGGAATACTGGGATTTATGGAAAGCACGTGTGGGTCTACTGAGAACAGATATTCTTAGTGTTTGTTGTTACTTTACTTCGGTATTTTCTTTTCATATGCTTTTGTTCCTAAGTATTCCTTCAAAGTGAGCCAATGGTCTCTATGATACTTTCAGAAATCTTACAGTTTCTGGTAAGCAAAAGTTTGGCTTCTAGATCTTGTAATTTTGCACTTTTGACTTCAGAGCAGAATTATTTCTTTTAGTCAGTTTGTTCAGCCTGTAAAAAAGTACATATGTATTTTCTTCATCTTCTTTGGTGGGGATGTGAAGGTATCATTCAAAAAAACTGGCAACATAATATTGTGTTAATGGTAGGTGTAATAAAACTGATCTAGATTAATTAGAATATGCAAAATCTTGCCTATAATTTCATTAATGATTCTGACTTATCCTTTCGTCAGTATCTTTCATGTAAATCAAATTCATCTAATAAGATTAAAATTATGTTTTAAAGCTTTAATGAGAGCCTTTAAATGGTCAGTTACTTTGATAAACTGTCGTGAGAGGAACATTAAGGACCAGTTATTCCCATAGTAAGAATTAGCAGTAGACTTTTATTTGCCCTTTTATATTTAGTTTTCTGTAGAGCTTCCTCCCTCACTTACATTTTTAGCTAACACAGCAGTTAAGGTTGTGAACTACTGTTATGATGTATTTTAATAAAATCTGATTTGGAGACCTCTATTAACATAAAAGGTGAAGAAAAGTCTATCTTTAATGAAAGTGTTTGACCCATGGTATTATTTCAGATTAATTTTAGCTATGTTAGATATTTTTTTTAAATCTTGCTTATGCTATCAGTGAATGAAAATGCTTTACTGCTGTATGCTAGTATGTGTGTGATAGAATACTAAAAATGAAACCGAAAGTATAACCTTTTCCTGCTCCTCTGCTCTTAATTTATTTTAGCTTAATTTTATTTCAAAAAACTTACTAATAGAATTTTCATTATGTGAGAACTTCTTCATTATTCTAGGGAGGCATAATACCATGTTTTAAGCCCAATATGCTAAGGCAGAGTTTATCCCTCATGCAGACATTAATATATTGCTGAACTCGCATGGTATGAAAACGTTACATTTTAAAGCAGCAGCCTGAAGTTAACCACCCACTAACTATCTAAAAAGAGCTCTGAAATTGATTCATGATACTAAATTATACAATTAAGGTAATAGCTTAATTTTTTGTATCACATGTTTTTTTGAAACACAGTACTAATTATAAACTCCTCTGAATATCATGGATACAACCTGGTGATTTGCAGGCTCCCCCTCCACTTCCTCAGAAAATATTTATATAAATTAAAGCAGCCTGAAGATTTTTGCCTATGACATTTCTTTCAGTCTGTGATGTATTTTGTTCCCCATAAAATATAATGTAGCATGAAATATTACTTCTGACACTCTGCATGAATGTTAATGTCAGTTTAGCAGTCCTTCTGAGAATGTTGCAAAAATGATGTTTTAAAAAAAAAAAAAATCTATAAAGGCCTACGATTAGTCATAAAAATTTGAAAAAGTTGAATCTGAAAACCTGAAACAAAAGAGTTTTCTTTCAGGTCAGTCTTCCAGTTCTTCCTCTATTCCCAGCCTGATTTACTAGCGATTGGGGCTGGATATATTGTAGTGTTATTTTAACTTTCTCTTTATGGGTGTAATTGAGCATCTGCATGCAGGTAACTTTGGGATGGTTTTCAAACTGTGTTTGCATTTCTGTACTCCTTAGCACTCTTTCTGCACCTACATTGTTTAACCAGCAATACAGCAGTGGGGTTCATTTGGACAATCTCTGAACACCAGTTTTTCTTTCAACAGTGCGTTTATGTTCAGATAGACTAAGTCTCATCAAGGACTGTCTTGCTCAGATGTCAACAAACTATAAACAGTCTGCGAAGCTCCTGGGACTGGCCAATTTGCTAAGGGTTGCAGGTGAGCTGTGTTAATAAGACACTGAATTTCAATGCAATATACATTTGTGTTATGCTTTAGGATGTTTGAGCTGATCAGTAGAATGTGGTCAAGGATATCACTAAAAAAATCATCTGCAAGAGTGGTCATTAGGGAGAAATAAAATATTTTACATGAATGAAATATTTTATCTGTAGAACAACTGATACTGTTAGCTGCTCTGTCATTCCACTAATACCTAAGATAAAAACATCCTTGTCTAATCTGGATTTTGAGTATAAGTTCATTTCACATTTGAGGAGTTGTGGCTGAGAGTATTTTGTCATACAGATAATTGGTAATACTAAAATTCCAGTAAATCTTACTGTCTCTGTCAAATAAGGTAGTTAGATTTAATAGTAGTGCTGGGGAGGGAGTAATCTGTAATGCATAAACTTCAACTGTTACGTGAAACATAGACAGAAGTCTGTTTCCTTTGTGAACTAAAAAGAACATGTTAGCTTGAGTATGCATTTGAATAGCTGATCATCTTCAAAGATTGAATCCTAAGGATATTAGATTGTTTTGGGTTGGTGGTTTGGTGGTGGTTGTTGTTGTTTTTATTATTGTTGGATTGGTTGGTTTTTTTTTTTCTTTTCCACTTGTGTTTTTGTGTGTGTGTGTCTTTTTGTTGTGGTTTTTGTTTTGTTTTTTAGATAGCCTACCTAAAGTGTCTGGCAGACTGTTTGACTTTTGAAAAAATCAGAGAAACTGCAAAGACAATGGTGCTATATTTTTATGATGTAGAAATAGAATATAGAAATAAAAAATAGAAATTAATATTATGTGCAGTGTGATATTCAGTGTATTCCAGTTTTGTCACTAATGTGTTCCTGGCTAATTCCTTTCTCTCTATTTGTAAAAATATTTAAGAATTTTTTCTTATGTTTTCAGGAAGCATAGTATTGGCAATTTTCACATAGTATTATATATAGGTTGTGAGATATTAAAGGGGTTTGGGTGAGGTTATGAATAGAGGTACAAAAGTGAGATTGTTGACCTCATGAGATGCCTAGGTCCTAAGGAATGGAATTGCTGCAAATGTTGTGACTCTGGTAAGCTCAGAGTAGTGCTTATGTAGTGCTGCTACATGAAAGATGGTAGAGGGAAGGGGATGATGCCATGTTAGGTAGCTGGATCTAACCTATGTATTCATTCATTTTACATGTAATCTTCTGTTTTGTAGAGAAACTAGAATGACAGTCATAACTTCTCTTTATTTTCTTCGCTTGCAAGACTTTTGGAAAAAAAATCTCTGTATTGCTTCATATGACAAGATTTCTGTATAGCTCTTTCTCTGCTTCCTCCCACATCAGATTTATATCTGACAGTTTTTCTTCTTAATATTCTGGGCTTTTTAGGCTAATGCTGCTGAATTTTAGTTTTACCTCCTTTTTGAATCTAAGTGATTCTCTTTGTCTGAGAGAAGGAAAAACAAAATCCACAGTGATTCCATGAAGCTTAAAAACATGAAGTATTTTCTTCCAGTAGTGTCATCCTAGTGCCTTAGTTGTGGATCAGCATCTATAGTGGCCTGTTACATACCTTTGAACAAGAAACAAACTCAAGGTCCCCATCTTGAGAGACTGAAAGATAAGAGGCAATGTATATTAGGTAGAGAATTCAGGGAATTCATATGGAGATCCTTGATACAGTGATGTCTGATGTCTCTGTGCTAGTGTTATAATCACAGTGGAACTTACTGAGACATTACTGAAAAGACAGATTTTTTTTTTTTTTTTTTTTTTTTTTTTTTTTTTGAAAGACATTTAAAGCCAGATGATGAAATGGCCTCCTGATTTTCTTTTCCATGTGGTTACTGGGCTGGAGAAAACCAGAAGATGAATGTGCTAGGTGGTTAACAAGCAGGTGAATAGTTTAAAAACTATTACTTATGCTACAAATCACATATTTATTCTGAGTGTTGGGTGATTTGACTTTCATGGTTAAGCATTGGGAATTATACTGATGTTTATTCTTGTGGTAGTATGGAATTGTAATAGTAAATGTCTAATTCAAAAATGAATCTTGGTAAGGAATACACTATTTGGACACTTGCTTTTCTTGTCTCCTGCTAAATAAACAATTAACTTGGTCACTTTTCAAATTATCTTTTTGTTAGCAAGAAAGCATTTACAGTAATGACTTTTTGTGGTGGATGTGGTTTTTTGGTTTTTGGTTTTTGGTTTTATTTTATTTTTTCTAAATAAGTAGATTTAAGCTTTTGTGATTAAAAGGCATTTCACTGTCACCAAGGGATGAGTAGTCATATTAGTTTTATAGAAACAGTATTTTCTGTGCAGGATATTAATTTATAAGCAAGATATGGATTTAGTATGTTGTTAATTTTATCTAAGCTTATTTATGGTAGAAGATGGGCTATGGAAAACAGGTTTCTTTCATTTTAAGAAACTTAAGTATTTCTTTAATCTATTTTGGTTTTTCTGGACTTGAAAACTATAAAGAGCATACCACTGTTACCGTAGACTTTTTTTTTTTCCCTTTATTATTATTTTTTCCTGTGCCTGACATTCCATCCCATCCCATTGACAAGTATGAAAAAGAGTATTCAAAAGCATACAAAGGAAACACAATTGTCAGTGCTACTTTGTCATACATGGAAATGCAAGATTTTCCCAACTGATTAAAGAAATTCTCTAGAGCTTTATTCTTTAGTCCTCAATAACTGCTGCAGGCACTTCCAGTGAGTGGTGCAACAGGTAACCTTACATTGAATTTAAATTTGTGTATGATTTTGATAGATAGGTTAATAATACCTTTAAAAACGATTTTAAGTGGAATGCTGGTATAACTTTAATCATAGTTTGTAAATTAAGAGTCTCATGAAATTTAATAGTAGGTATAGAAAAAAACTATTTTAAAGCAAGAGATGGATTCATATTTAGAATCACATAATCATGGAATGCATTGGATTGGAAGGGACCTTTTGAAGGTCATCTAGTTCTACCCTCATGCAGTGAGCAGAGACATCTTTAACTAGATCAGGTTGCTTAGAGCCCCATCAAGCCAGACCTTGAATGTCTCTAGGTACAGGGCCACCACTACCTCCCTGGGCAACTTGTTCCAGTGTTTCATCACCCTCATAGTAAAGATCTTCCTAATGTCCAATCTAAAGCTACCCTTCTCTAATTTAAAACGATTGCCTCTCATCCTGTTACTATGTGGCCTTGTAAACAGTCCTTCCCCAGCTTTTCTGTTAGGCCCCCTTCAGCCTTCTCTTCTCCAAGGTGAAAAAGCCCAGCTCCCTCAGCCTGTCCTCAAAGGAGAGGTGCTCCAGCCTTCTGATCATTTTTATGGTCCTCCTCTCAACCCACTCCATCAGGGCCACATCCTTCTTGTGTTGAGCACTTCAGAGCTGGACACAGTACTCCAGGTAAGGTCTTATCAACCCAGAGTAGAGGGGCAGAATCACCTCTCTTGATCAGCTGGCCATGCTGCTTTTGATGCAGCAACTGGCCTTCTGGGCTGCAAGCCTGCAAAGCTGGCTCATGTTCAGCTTATCATCCCCCAGTACCCTCAAGTCAATCTCCATAGGGCTATTCTCTGTCCCATCACCATGTATTAATAATGAGGATTGTCCTGACCCAGGTGCAGGACCTTGTATCTTTCTGTATCTGTCGATTTGTAAGTCAAGTTATTGAGTTACGGTTAATTATTAATATGATGAAAAGTTATTTTTGGACTTGGTAGCCCTATGAATTATAACAAATGCCAATGTTATTCCACAAATCAGTTTGTAGACAAAAGGGCAGCTCACACACATTTTTAAGAGTTAAGAATATTTTATTGTTAAATGAATATTAAAAAAGGAAAACCTGTCTTGCAGTGTTAGCCCAGATAGTCTTTGTTAGCAAATTTAAAACTACTGGGAAAGGGTAACTTGACTTCTAACAGCTTATGATGAAAGGTACTAGCTTTATGCAGATATATTAGGATATGTCTGGATCTTGGAAAAAAAAAATCTAGGAATTGAACTTTATGGACTTGCTTAATGAAGAATTAGCTAAAGTACTGCTGGAAGAAAGAAGTGGTTTTCATCCCTAATTGGTTTTCACTACTTAGACAATTCTCTTGATTTATGAGCCACCTTTGCAGTGAAAGAAGTTCTGATTTAGTCTTGTGGAACATACCAGTATTGGTTATGTGTCCTCAAATTTGCAGTCCCTTCCATTCCCAGTCCTCTGTGTGTATCTACCAGTAGAGTACTTTCTTGTACATTATCTGCTACCTGGAGGAATTTATTTCCCCATTTCCCCCTTTGCTCCCCCTGCCACCCCTACCCATATGACTACTGATTATGAAAGACCTGTTTGCTACATCTATCCATACCTATATATAAATTTTATATGTATGTGTATATATAGAGTATGTAGTATATGTTATGTTATATATGATACATGCCTATAAAATACTAGCAAAATATTTATTTTACTTTAAATTCTAAAAGAATGCTTTTGATGTGCATCCAAGGGTAGAGTGCACGTGGTCATCATCAAGATGCTTCAGGAGCTCTGTTCTCTAAATACAGTTTGTTTAGAGAGCAGCACTGAAAGTGGGTAATGGAATTTATATTAATCCTTATCAAAGCTGAAATATTGCTTAGGTAATGATATATCAGCTAGCTTCTTAATTGTTTTAAGGTATTTGATTAATGACAGTAAATTCTACTTAAGTCTCATGTCACTACCTCTGTAAAGTACGCACGCAAGTGTTATCTTAATTTCACAGATGGGCAAAGTGAGTGAGAGAGAATGTGCTCAGCATGACAGCGAGAAAATCTGCACCTGCTCTGGGAGCTGGAGCTGTTCAATGTCTTGAGATCCTCACTCAATCCCCACTCTCTGTTAAGAAAGGGTGTGAAAGAACTCGCTTTATGCAATGACTTGCTTACAAAATAGCGGAGAAAAAAACAAAACAAAAAAACGCTTGTGTATCAGAAATTAAGAACATCTTCTCTACTGCTAGAGTGTATCAAAAAGACCTAATGAACATATCTTTTTATTTCCTGAGTGAGGCTCTGTCACGGTTTAGGGTCAGGGCAGCCCCTTAGACCTAACAGACTCTCTCTGTTAACCCCTCTCCCTCCTCCAAGGGGAATAGAAAAGGAATAAGGGAGAGAGACTTGGTGATTAGAAAAGGAAACTAGAACAGCTTGAATGAGAATAAAAAAAATAAAATAGAACATGTACAAATATACAGAAAACCAGTATTGAACCCAACCCCCCTGGTGGTAATTATATCACCATCACCATTGGTGTAGAGCAGGCACTGGGGGTCCCAGCCTGGGCCCTGCAGCAGACAGGAGCTGTGTTCAGGAGTTGGATTCTTCTACTGGATTCAGGAACATGGGATTGAACGCAGAAAAGACAGAGTCCTCCTTGGATGTTCTGAGGAAGCAATCAAAGAGAGAAGAATAGCCCAGGAAAAAAAAAAAGCAAAGACCTTTCAGGTCCCTCTGCTTTTATACCCAATAGGACGTCTATGGGCTAGAATCCCTCATTGGTCAGTTTGGGGTCACCTGCCCTGTCCGCTCCTCCCTGCAGGTGCAGCCTTTGACTTTTGTGCACCCCCCAGCCTGGTGCACAAGATCCCACAGTGGCCTTGATCTGCACACCAATCCTTGGTAGTAACTCTAAACATGAGGTGTTATCACTGCCAGCAGCAGACACTGTCTGCAAAACAGGCTGCTAACTTCAGAAGTGCAGTTGTTAGAAGTACTGAACTGAAAAGTAAAATCACTGAACAGAATTAGTTCTGTACTCACTCAAACCAGGATAGGCTCTCTAGAAATGTTTTCTGTTCATTAATCTCTTTTCTCACAGCTTTCTGCATTAATTTATTCTAATATCTGTAAGCTAATTCTAGTAACTTTAAGCATTGCTCACATTCCTAAGTCTAAGCTTATTTTTGAAATGTGCTTTTTCTAAACACTGACTTCTTGGTTAAGACAAGTGGATGTAGCCATGCAGATAGTTTCTGATCTGAGTGTAGGTGACAAGGAATTTCTGGAGCATAAATACAATTTTGATGCCATTTGACTTTCAAGTTTTTACGACACGGTTTCACTCAATGTTTTGTCTAGTGTCAAACAGCATACATCTTACCCAAACTGTGTTGTGTTGTTGGTTTTGCTTGTTTGTGTTTTGAAGTTATATGACACAAATTTGATCCAAACTTTAAAAAATTCATCTGAATATTCTTTTTTTCAAATAAAAGATTATTTAATATTATTTCTGATCTACATTTTTTCCCACATTTATGATAGAATCATAGAATCTTTTAGATGGGAAAAGATCTTTAGGATCATTGAGTGCAGCCATCAACCCATAGCTGCCTAAACCCCCACTGTACCATGTCCCTAAGCACTTTAAAATACCTCCAGGGATGGTGACTCTACCACTTCTCTGTGCAGCCTGTTCCAGTGCTTTACAATCCTGTCAGTGAAGAAATTTTTCCTAATATCCAACCTAAACCTCCCCTGGTACAATTTGAGGCCATTTCCTCCCATCCTACCATTTCTTACTTGGGAAAAGAGACTAACACCTACCTTGCTACAACCTCCTTTCATATATGATGACATACCTGTTTGTATCAGTTTTTCTCTGAATGATAAATGTCATAACAAAAAAATGTAGGAAAAACTTCAGAGACTTAAGTCTTAATGGGTGAAGTAACCTTTAGAATATATATGCATTTTCCTTATGATGTAAGGAGGAAATTGTCTGAAAACGCTGAACACATACAAGTTTTCACAGATAATAAAAAGGAAATAAAAACTAAGGTATCCTTTCCACTTTCTGAATTAGCTTTGTTTAGAGCCTGGATGCCAGATGTTAACATTGAGGCTTAATGCAGAATGACCATGAAATGTAAGGTCACCATTTTAATAGTTTTTCTTATTCAACCTTTTTTGGTTTTAAATCTTGGCTGTCTGTCAAAATGGAAATTGGAACAATTTAGAATTTAAAACTTTCACTTTTATAAGACTTTATTATTAAAAATACCCTTCAGATGAGGTCACACAGCTGAAACAATGGATGTTTCCATGTTTGAATAGAAGAACAAAACTGCAGCTGGTAATATTTGATTTACTGCACTGTTGAGGCAATGAAAGGTGCATGAAGAAGGTCTGAAGTTATACATTGCAGGGGATTCACTAGTCACATTAGAGCCGACGGTTGTTCTGTGATATAATTGCATGTGTCAAGATAATGGAAGTTTAAATAAGTGAACAATGCAGATAAGATAAGAAAGTACAGCCACAGACTGGAAAGAAAATGATCCTTGTGTTTTATGCTTGTGCTTTTGTAAAATGAGCAGAGATGTATCCTACTGCATCAATACTAATTAGCTAAAACACTGGGGATGGGGGACTTGTCAGCATACAGCTGCTCAAGGACAGTTAAAAAGAAAACTGTTTCTTGCTCCAGGTGTCGTTCCTCCTCTTCTCTCTAGTCCTATTGATTTTTAAGTAGTAATAAAGTGCTTATTTTGTCTAGCAGAAATATGAGGGGTAATAGTTTGATTCTTTCTTCGCCTTTTATTTGTATTTGCTATTTAGTCAAATCTCTTAAGTAGTTAAGCTGTCAAGGTTCAGTGGGCATCAGAAGGTGAAGTGGCAGTTACGGATCTCTTGCTTGTAGAAATGACAGTTCTCATTTAGTTTGTGTAGATAGAAGCACCTTTTTGTCATCTGTAACTGCTTTTGCCTGGATGAGAAGTTCCCAAGTTCCAAAGGGCAAAATTTTTGCAACAGAACAGCCTTGAACATGATTAACTTGCAACATTGTGTGTTGGCAGTATATAGAGCAAGAGGCCAAAATATAAAATGATGGGAAGCCAACCTGCTCTTCCAGCTGAGTTAGTCAAGACATGCTGGGATTAAGGCAGTCTTGATTGAGTTCAGTAATTACGGTAACTTTACTTCCCTGAATGTCATTCTAGCACAACTTTTTTTTTTTGAGAAAGCTTTAAAAAGGAGTTTATTTTGCCTGTGGTTATGGATCTACAAAGTAGAGTTAAAAATAACAGCTGTGCAATTTAAGAACATGTACTCATTTAAATGTTTTTTGGAACAAGATCTGTTTAACCTTCTGAAATATTTGCATTTCAGAAGTTGTAGTATTACAGTTTCATAAACCAGTGCCCTTTTCAAATGACTGTCACAGCAGTGACTGCATAAAATCACTTCTAATAATAGGGAGAAACATGAGCAAGAAGCTTGCATTGAAATAATCCACTTATTTTTATTATCTTCTTGCCATTTTTCTTTCCTAAATTAAAAATAATAGCATGAGATTATTTTTTCCTGTGTATGTTTAGTCACCTTCTCATACAGTGTGTGGACATACACACTATTTTGAGCACGAGGCTGGACCAACTGGTGTCAGCAGAGTAAAGAACTTTCATTCTCTTGTATTCCTTCTAAACTGGAAAAAGCTTAAAAAAAAAATAAAAGTAGTTGCCTGGTAAAGGATAACAGGTGCCATTGTTATTTATATTGACTACAACAGGCTTTGAAAAGGAGATAAATTAGATTAGATTTTTATCTGTGAATGCTGATGTATTAAAATGAAGGTCAGGACACTTTTTTATAAAGATTCATGATGAAACTTTAATCAGAAGAGATCAATAGTGTCTGAAGTGTTACTTTTGACTCATAAGTGGGGGAAGCAGCATTGTCCAGAAGGTCTGGTGACCAAGATGTGTGTATGGAGTGAAAAAATAGTTACAGTTCTACTTGCTCAGTGTATGAGGGTATGGATTTATAAATACCTGTGTCATCACAAAGCCACATGATTTGTGAGATATGGAAGTGGGATTTCAATGTTATCTTATTTCAGTTCATTTGCCTATTACAGTTAACAGGAATTTTATGTTTTGTGTCAGTTTTTGGGGTTTTTTTGGGTTTTGTTTTGTTTTTTGTTTTTCTCATCTCAAGATTTTTGACTGCGTGTCACTTAAATATCCTTTTTGATCTGTGTCTTGGCCATCACATAAATACAGTTATCTAGCTATGTTGCCAATGTTTCTTAAAATGCATAAGTGTTTTAATTGTTTCCTTCAGGAAAAAGCAGATAATTTTATTTCTGCTTCAATTTCAAGGCAGGCTTTTAATGTTTTCTTACAGTTTTCCTAAGAAATAAAGTATCAAGCTTAAGTCAACCATTAATTCTAATTAACAAATGAAAATATTGAATTTTTCTTACAGGAGATGATCAGATGGAGAGAAAAGGTCAAGTTTTAATCCTTTTAGTGGAACAAGCTCTCAGTTTCCAAGACTACAAAGCGGCCAGTATGCATTGCCAAGAGCTCATGGCCACAGGTGAGGTGAATAAATTTGGGCTGTATAGGGTGATGATGGTGGATATCTGAGTTCTGACTCTCACCTTACTGTGGAATATGGTATTTCATATTGATCTGTTTCATTCAGAAACCACAGGTATCCCCATAGAATGGGGGTGTATACAGCAAATGCTGCGTGTAATGTTACATAATGTAAGTAATAGTTACCAAACTATTAGTTATGTAACCTTAGGGAGCTTTCCTGTGTCCCTTGGAGAACCACAATTTCTCATTCTTTCTACAGTTTCTACCCTTCTCAAACAGGTAAAAATATGCAGTTAGTAGGAATGTGCAAGTCTTTTAGATGTCTGCCTTTCTATCAAAGCTTTTATATTTGTGCTGTTTGTGTAACTTGTATATGTGAGGGTAATGGGTGGAGTTAAATGACATATAGATGCCAAGATAATAAGGAAGATGAGATTTGTTTCTTTTGCTCTTCTTTCTGCCTTGAGACTGAGGGAGAAAAGATCTGAGATGAACTGAGGTTCTTTTAATATATTAAGAGGTGTAATTTACTTTCTTTTCAGCCACTCCAGCAAGCTGTTCAATATCAGGCTTTTAAGTAAATTGTAATTTTTTTATTGCAATATGTAAAAATGGAGTGTGTAGGCTTACAGATGCCTATTGTACTGATACCTACAATGTGATAATAATGAATCTTGTATGCATTTGGGCAGTCTAAAGTTGAGCTCCATCTCTGTTTTATGGAGCCTTTATAGTTCCTTTCTCAGGGGTTGTTAAGTGCTGGCAAGAATGTCACATGCTTGCCTTTACCTCATCTATTAAGAATTATGCAACATCCCTCTATCTCTTGTGAAGCTTACTAACCTCAGAAGAATGTTTTTTGTTCCCTTGCAGGTTATTCTAAAAGCTGGGAAGTATGCAGTCAGCTTGGGCAATCAGAAGGCTACCATGATTTGCGTGTGCGTCAGGAACTCATGGCTTTTGCTCTGACACACTGCCCCCCAAGTGCCATAGAGGCACTGCTGGGGGTGAGCAGTTTGTTGCAAACCCAGGTAGGTGTTTCTGAAACTTCTTTCATGCAAGTTCAGTGCTTGCCAAAGTAAAGGAGACTTGTACAAATTTTAAAGTTTGTTCCCTGAAGTTCCACTACCCAAGAAGTTCATGTTTGTTCTACTCTGTTTTTCTACTTTCATTGTTATATTTCAACAAATTAAGTCTCTATTTCTAAATCTATTTATAAATAGATTTATAAGTATGTCTATTTATTTATCTCCTTATCTATTAGTATTTTTAGATGATGATTGGCTTCTCAAGTAGAAGTACAGTGGTATTCTCTATATTTAGTACTTCAAATTTCTTCTTCTATTGCCTGATTTAAACTTTTTATTTGCAAATGCAGTTTTTTTCAGTGTTTTTCAAGGTGTTTACACCTTGTAAAGCAGCTTCATTAGAAGACCATATGATTGTATATTAAATGTTTATTCTTACATTTTTATTATCACTACTCAATGAATAATGGAATTCTTTTCTTACTGATTTCAACCATGTAAAAGTTTTAACAGTTACAACAGGCTTTATGTATGAGCCATCTTTATTAACTCTGCAATACCTTACTTCTAAATAGAATCATGTCTTAGGTGTACAGCTGATCACACTGTATAGGCAAGAACACATAATTATGGCATTTAAATACAAGTTATGGCAAGGTGACATAGCAGACCTTTTGAAAAGTTGTATTTGAAACTTCACTGTAGTAGTTATCAATATGTTATCAAAATGTTAAATTTCTGTTCAGTGTAATTGTGGCTTGGCCTACATACTATTGTCTACATGTTATTGTCTTTTGTGACTATGATCATAGATTCATCTTCATGTAATAAAAACATCTTGCATGCTGAAGAACAAGGGAGAGGGGGGCAAGAACTAGAGTACATATGCAGTCTAATTAAGACAGCTGCAAGTGTGTAGCCTTTTTCTTTACAAAATTGCTGTTATAGCAGTGTGTATGAGAAATACAGGCAACACATCAAGGCAGTTTGTGCTGCTTCAATAACAGGATAACATCAGAATAAAATGCCAGAAAGGATTTGAAATAAAGTCTAGCTCCTGCAAGCTATTTACTGTTTATTTTCATCCAAAAGCACTGAACTTTGAGATAGTATGTACAATTATGAACTTATACATAAGTGAAATCCTTGCAGAATTGATATCCATACTTTTTGTGCCTATACCTGGAATTAGAATTTGAAGTCAAACAGACTTTTGGCATTGTATAAAGCAAAACCTGTTAAACCTTCTGTCAACTCACTGCTTCCATACTTCTGTCTCACTTCTTCTAAAGGCTTCATGTCTAGTTGTCACGGTTTAGGGTCAGGGCGGCCCCTCAGACCTATAACAGACACTCTGTTAACCCCCCTCCCTCCCCAAAGGGGAAGAGAAAAGAAATAAGGGAGAGAGACTTAGTGATTAGAAAAGGAAACTAGAACACCTTTAATGACAATAATAAAATAGAATATGTACAAATATATAGAAAACCAGTATCGAACCCAACCCCCCTGATGGTAATTACATCACCAACACCACTGATTCTCTGGAGCAGGCACCGGGGGTCCCAGACCTGGCCCCGCAGCAGATGGGAGCTGTGTTCAGGAGCTGGATCTGGTACCAGATTCAGGAACACAGTGACTGGGATCGAAGGCAGAATGGACAAGAGTCGTCCTTGGATGCTCTGAGGAAGGAACCGAAAGAGGACCAAGCAAAGCTGGCAAAGCAGTCCAAGAGGGGAGAAGAGCCTGGGAAAAAGCCTATAGACCCTTCAGATCCCTCTGCTTTATAGCCAGTATGACGTATATGGGTTGGAATACATTGTTGGTCAGTTTGGGGTCACCTGCCCTGTCCGCTCCCCTCCCTGCAGGTGCAGCTTTTCACTTTTTTGTACTTGTGGTGCACAAGATCCAGCAGTGGCCTTGGTCTACACACCAATCCTTGGTAGTAACTCTATAAACATGGGCTGTTACCACTGCCAGCAGCAGTCACTGTCTGTGAGAACAGGCTGCTAACTTCAGAAAGTGCAGTTAGTTAGAAGTACTAAATTGAAAAGTAAAAATCACTGAACAGAATTAGTTCTGTTTTCACTCGAACCAGGACACTAGTACAGCTTCTCAGCCACTCTTTATTACCCTCTTACACTCCAGTTCTCCAAGGGAAAAGGTTCTCTGTCTTCTTCATTCACAAAACTTGAGACTGACTTTTGTTGCTTGGATTTCTTTGTTAGTGAAATCTATTACTTGTAGAAAAAGTGCATTGATGATTAATTTGGTATTTGCCCCAGGAAGCCAAACCCAAGTGATGATTTCTGTAAAAGCAGGTTTTATCTGTTGCTTCTGCAATTACTTCTTCCATAAACTAAGCATAAGCTTTTCACCTCTGTTCTTTGTCTGTAGATATAAAGATTTTTTGCATATAACTATCTCAGAAGGTCATGCTGACCAAATGAAACTAAATGGTTGTAAGTGCCTTTTGACTTTCATCAGTTCTGTGGCCTGTAAAATTCTGCTTGCAAGACTACTATCTTGTGTAACACTTGCCTTTGTGGAGTTGCCCAGCATCTCAGATTGATAGTTAATGGATGTTTTCCATGAAAGTTACTTAGCCTACATAGTACAGCAGGGTGCATATAATTAAAAATAAAATAAAATTCTTAACATTACATGAAAAATATTAAAAAAAAAAAAAAATAAAATTACAGAGTAGGGAAGGTCATTTTGTCTACGGACTTAAAACAGTGAGAGGATTTCAAAGTGATGTTCTATGTGATGTTCTCCCTCTTTTTGCCCAGACCCTTGTTTGTCTATCATAGAAGCTTTTAAATGAGAAGTTCTTGTGTTTCTATGATATCAATTGTAATTCTTACATTTGACTATTTGACTGGTTAGAGACTATGTTTATTTTGTATTTATAGATTCTTTATCAGACTGTGAATTACCAGTTGCTTCCATCAGAAGGAGGTGAGAATGTGAATACCTCAGGACCGTCCTTATTGATCAGTAAGGATAGAGAGGTAAGCTTTAAAGAGAAAAATTATTTTACTGAAGAGATGACTTCGAGTTTTTAGCAGCATCTACCTGTTTATTGGATAAAATGCACAACATTGAATTACTGATGTCTGTTCTTTGATTGTCTTAAATTCAAGGTTTTGCTTATGTATTTATATTTAGTCTGTTCTGATTTTCTTTTGTTGTTGTTTCTTCTTACACAATCTTAGCACCATAGAAAAAAAAAATAACCCAGAGGCAGCAGAAGAGGAAAATGCAGTAAAACTTAACATGATAATATACATTTAATGATGGTTTGATTTTTGATCTTCCCCAGTTGCAAAGCAAAACATTTGAAAAGAAACCTGCACTATATATTTAAGAAATGTCTTGAGTTAAACTTATTTTTCCCCTTTGTTCTGTTCATCATGAAGTTTATGGCTTCTTTGCAATTTCATGTTATTGGAATGGGAACAGATAACTTTTTATGTGTATGTCTGTATTTAGTGTATTTTTTAATATGCCTATTTTGTATATATATATGCATATGTAAATATAAACATTGCATATATATAAAATGAATGTCCCAGAAAGCAAAATAGCACTGAAAATAATATTCAGAGGAAGAGCGCTTAACACTTTGTATCTGCCGGGATCATTGAAATGAAGAACAGGTTAGTTTCACTGCCATGAATACTTTATATTTTCTTGAAATTGGTAAAAGAATCTCTCAGAGAGGAGTATTAAGAAGATATTAATAAAATTGTGGAACCTTCAGATGTGGGTGTAGATATCTATGTTTACAGTATTTTAATATCTGTAACGTTGTCATACATCACCTTTCATATAGTGCAGTACTGTTGACTCTGTGTTGTGACAGAACAATTACACATGCATAGAAATGATTCTGAAACTTAAGAATTTATCAGAGTTCAGTAAAAACAGTAACTTAATTATTTTCATTATGCAGGGAAATTCGCATTCAGAAAATTATTCACTCTTATTTTCTCTGGTAATTCCCCCCCCCCTTTAGTTGTGGTTGCTTGTCTGTTTAGAATTGGAAGTAGGCAGATTGTTAACCTGGCAAGTTTGTATGTTGCTGCATTGAGGTTTTTTTTCATTCTGTTTTAATACAGCTTTGTGGCATGTCATATTTCAGACTGTTATATAAAATGAATTCTGTATATTTGCTAATTCATTTTGTTCTCTCCCAGTTGACTTTATAGGGATTTATAGGTTCTTTCATTTCTTGCAATGACACAGGAGGAAACATATCCAAGAAATGACTGTATGACCCTTCCTTTGTTATAGACATCTGAAATGTTAGAAAAGCAATATATTCAATAACTCAGTTTCTCTGACTTAACTGAGTCCCATAACTGCAATCCCTGTAGTTCCGCTTCAGCTAATTCCTCATTCTTAACCTATATTGTCTTGCACAGAATTTTTGTTTCTTCAAATAAAAACCAAATTATAAGACTTTTTTAATATATTTTTGTTCCTTTCTTTTTCACTTCTGTCCTGATTAACTTATAGCATTCTTTTCTTGAGGAGTTGACAGATGTTCTTCTTTCTCACTTATTGATACCTTTTCAAATTGGTGATCTAAGTGTAATTTTCCTTATCTTGATTTGTGTATGCTAGAAGCTTAGTAATGTTTGGGCATCCCTTTCTCTGTTGCTTTAAAAATACCCATCTGTATATAAATTTTCCCTTTCAAAGCTTTAATGACCTTTTTCATCTCTTTTTACCTTTATCTAGTTTTGAATCATTATTTGCCACTACCCTTTTTCTTATTATACCAACCTATGCCACCAGCTGGTTGTGCTTGTCAGCCATTTCTGTCTTGATGAATTCTGCTCTAGAAGTGTCTATCAGCCATTAGGTGCTTGATTCAGTTATTTAATCAGAAACATCAACAATTTGAGTTGACCTAAGTTATCCTTCTGTCCTTTAGCTACTGATCCAAAAAGTTTAGATCCTCTGTCAGATCTACAAATGTGAAGTAGATACCTTAATTAACTGCCATATATCTCAGTCATCAAAGCATTTGTTTAAGCAGCTGAATCAAATGTATTTTGTATGCTTAAGAGTGGGTTACTTTTCAAGTTCCAGTGATGTGATAGCCCTTATACATGCTTAAACATCCAGTGACACCTGAATTTTAGTGTTGTCATCTTGAGATGAATCTTTTCTATAGTCTGTCATCTAGGGTCTGTTTTATCTTTGTAAGACTGGAGTTTTTAATTATGCTGGGTCATTAGCTATAACATATTACCAAAAAAAAAAAAATCAACAAACCCAAACAACAGCACAACAAACAAAATAAACCCCTCCAAGCCACAAAGCAAATGTAGAATAAACATGAATACTTAGGTAAAAGACAGTATTTTAAATTTTTTTTTTTTTTTTTTTCAATGAAAGTACCAAAATGGGAAGAAAAAGGAAAGCTAATAATTGATGTGTTCTGTTTTATGAACATAATCTGTTCCATCTCACTTAGTTTCTTTCCTGTTTCCTTTGTAATCTTAATGCATATTGCCTCTTAATGCATATAGTGTACACAGTGCATCTTTTAATCCTTGCACCTTGAGTAATTGTCGTCAAAGACCAAAAAAAAAAAAACCCACCCAAAAACCAAAACATGTTGCAGGTGTTCTAATTTATTATTCTCTTTTCTGTGGCTTATTTAGAAAATAGTTGGCTTTGTTATTTGTCCTTGCATTAGACTGTGGGGAACTATTTATTTGTATATTTATGAGCATAGGTGTGTATATGTATAAATACCTTAGCTCTTAATAATTCAGGATTCATTGACTGATGTTTTCACACTGATTTAATTTAATAAAAATTTTTGAGTTCCTAATTTAGGATTAAGAAGTTATTGTTATTGCTTTTTTTTCCCCTCCTGTTTTAATCAGAAGTGCTTACTTATATAAAGTATAACTGGAAAAAATTATACAAGAAAATAGTTTTACTGAAACACATTTCAAACTCCCCAAACAAATAAAGGATACAATTAATGTTCTCTTCTTAGGATGGGGTCTTCAATAATATTGAAGAAATCAGTTATTTTATGAGAGATTGATTTAGGGTATGTGTTGCTGTTCCAGGTACAGAGAGGAGTGGCTTTTCAGAATATAGAATTCTTATTTGTGCAAAGAAGACTAATTACTTGTAAGAGTAAAAATTCTTTTTAGAAAAAATCAGTAGAGTTTATCTGATAGCAGTAGTGTTGGAGGGCCATACACACCAGCACACAAGTTAGGCCATTAGTTTTCACACAACTGAAGGATGTTTATTTTAAGAAATGTATTTGCTGAAATGCAGTTGAACTTGGGAGGGGGATTTCTTTTTCTGGTTCTGTTTTTATTAGTTTGGTTTTTTTTCTTTTGTTTTCCTTATGAAGAATCAGTTAGCTGTTAGGCAGTATCTACTTAAAAATGGAGGCAGAGAAAAAAAATTAATATATTGTGTGTGGCATTTAAAATAAATTACAAAATTAATTCAGACTGATTACCAAGAGTGGTTTATTTAAAAAACACACAAACAAGAAATTCTTTCCCACTTCCCAAGATACCAGATCTACAATTTTCTGTTGCTTTTTACTTTTTAGAAAAGTAAAAATTCTGGCATGTTGTATGTGGCATGCTCTTTCTTCATTTGGTGAAGAAAGAGATGAAATTTCCAGTTTAGCCAGTCAGTTCATCTGTAAAATGCAGAATATAATTTCACAAAAGACTGAAAAAAGTGTCTTAATGGAAAGAAAGACTTCAGTGGACCTACTTACTTCAGTGGTCAGCTTAAGGCAGTGATTTATTGTATGCTACAGTAAAAGTTACTAAAAGTAAGTTTGTCTACATTATTGAAGCTAATACTTTTTGTCACTGAGGTGGTGTCACGGTTTAGGGTCAGGGCAGCCCCTTAGACCTAACAGACGCTCTCTGTTAACCCCCCTCCCTCCCCAAAAGGGAAGAGAAAAGGAATAAGGGAGAGAGACTTGTGATTAGAAAAGGAAACTAGAACAGCCTTAATGACAATAATAATAATAATACAGAATATGTACAAATATATACAAAACCAGTATCAAACCCAACCCCCCTGATGGTAATT
>JANIJG010025330.1:113991-124208 GCA_024611175.1 Megaceryle torquata
GTTAGTTAGAAGTACTGAACTGAAAAGTAAAATCACTGAACAGAATTAGTTCTGTTTTCACTCAAACCAAGACAGGTGGTTATGGTGGGACATAATCCTCTGGAGCATAGCTCGACATTCTTTTGTTCTGATGTCTGAAATTTTTTAATGAGCTAGTAAGTTATAAACTAATACACATTCATTTATACAAGTAGAATTTTTCTATTTCAGTATGCTTCATTGTATGGGGATATTAATGAGTTGTTACAAACATTGGGTATAAAACTCTTGAAGTTTGCAGTATGGAGGAAAATAAGTATATTTTCTATTGCTGAAGACACTGTGTTTACATTAGCATGCTAATTATATATTTACGTCTAATGTGTAAGCTTTGTAAAACATGCAATTAACACAAATTTTTCAGGACTAGAATAGCACATCACTCAACATAAATGTTCTGGGTATTAAACACTTTAAGTAAGGAAGAGATGGTGCAGGAAGTTCCATTTGTGGAACATGTCTTCCACTTTTAAAGGCTTACATGTGAGTTTGCTGAGAGTGAAGATGTTCTGCAGAATAAATTGTCGAGATGTACATGCATGTATTGCAGAAGTAGTTTGGGATTGAGACTAGGTTGGGGTCTTGATTCTTTTTTGCAGTCTTCTAGTTTGCTCAATTCAGTACCTTGTAAGTGCTGACTGAAGAATTTCAAACCTTAATGATACTTTTTCGCTTGGACTAGAGGTGAATGTGTACATCTCTGCACCATTTCCCCCACTGAGAATTCAACTTAATTAATGCTACCACTGTACAAATACAAGATTATCTTTACTATCAGCTTTCTTGAATTACTGAAGATTAATTTTAGTATGCTCTATCTCATTTGTAGAGAGATCGTTGTTTTAACAGAGCATTCAACAATTACATAAAACACTTTATTATAAACTTTGGAATTAAAACCACTTGGTGTCTGTGGCAACAGTAGATTATAACTGAAGAAGGGGTAAAATGTTCTTCTGATCCCACTACTCACTTCAGCTTGAAACTCCTGAATAAGTTTTAACTTTTCTTTTGTTTGGTATTTTTTTTATGACAGCTGCTGCATAAATTAATGATCATTTAAATATTAATATAGTGTGTCTGAACTCTAATGCTTTTGGCTTAAGGTCATTAGCCTAATTAAAGCATGAGTCTAACACTTGCCATTGTGTGTTGGATATGCTCACAGGATGAAATCAACGTCTCCTCTAGCCAGTCTGATTTGTTGTACTGGACGACATCAAAAACCATGAAGGTGTTGTCTAACACAACTATGACTACAAAAGCCATGCTGCATGCTGTCAGTGATGGACAGTGGTGGAAGAGATCATTAACTTATCTTCGACCATTACATGTAAGGAATTGCTAACGTGTCTCCAGGTGTTTACACATTCGGATAGTATAAAAGCTGGGCTCCTTTGTAGGTATCTGATAACTGAAGACCTCAAATCGATAAATGAACTAGCAATAACTCAGGATTGTTTGCAAGCAAATCCCAATGAAAGGGGTCTAAAGCTGTTTCCTTTCCTTGGTTTCTAATCTGTTTTCTCCCACTTTCTTAGCGTAGTGTGAGAAGGCACAGATGAAATTTAGGAGAGATTCAGAACTTTGGGGAAGAAAGCACAGTGAAGCCCACTCTTCATATTTGCAGATGTTCCTTTTCAGTTTTTCTTTTCTATCTTCTCTGTTTCAGTGGATTTTTCTGTACTGCTTATGATACTATTTTTTCTGATACTATTTTTGAGCATGATTCTGCTTCCTTTTTTAAGGATACTGGACCTCATTCAACATTGGTTTATGTAAGATGGCTTCTGTCTTGCTCCCCACTGAATTCAATGATATTTTAATTTACAGTTGTTTCCCTTCTGAACAGCAGCTTCAAATTTTTTAATGAGCTTTTTTACAGCTATGTTTAACTGTAATTATTTTTCCCAGGGCCAAGAATTTGGAGATGTATTAAAAAGTGGGCCTGGAGGAAATTCCACTGTGGAAAAACAAGGCTGTCATCCATTTTATGAGTCCCTAATTGGTGATCCATATGTTGGAGAAGTAAGTTTCAGTTACAGAATTCTGAAGTGAGATATTTTGTTGAGATACTGTAATTAAGTAAAAATACAGATTTTGGATTATATATGTGATTTGAAATTTGTTGTAATAGAAGGAAAAAAATCCGGAATTATACAGAAAGGAAAGCAAAAGCAGGAACCAAGGTAGATAATTGCACCTGATGTGAGCTAAATATAACTGCAGGGTGTAGTGCGCATGTGTCAGTAACCTTATTTTACTTGTAGTCTGAAATCAGCTATGGCACATACCAGAACAATTCTTTGGAAAGCTTTGCAGAAGTCTTGCTAAGAACAGAGAAACTGACAGAAACAAAGAGTGAAGGAAAAGCCCTACTTCCAACTACAGAAGGTATGTATATGTTTATATTCACTTACATTATTTACAACATAAAGTAAATACAGGAAACTCTATAAAGGGGTCTAAATATTGAGAATTGCATATGATGATGTGAAATATTGTCTGAGTATTTTGTATGAATTATCCGATTCAAAGCCTAACGTTCGTAAGCAGTCTTTGTAAAAGTTGCAGAGCTTTCAAGACATGTGGCATCTTTAAAAGGAGTTGCTTAGTGAAGACTAGAAATCTGGCTTTAAATAAGCAGAAAACTGGTATTTGAGGGTTTATAAAGGTATGTACACAGGAGGGAAAAATTCTTGAAGGTCTGAATACTACTACGTACACATGTTGAAGTGGAAATTTGCAACTCAGTGTTAATGTTCTTTGTATGTATGCCTATATATTCACTTTCTCAGATTCTGTGCTACTGTGTATTCTGCTTTTGGTATTGCAGGGTCATTTCAGTATTTTATTTGGTAATGAATACTTAATGCAGCTTCTGGAATCATCAGAACTTTCTGTCTTCTGAAATTTCTACATTTTGCAGGTTATACTTAAAAATTTGTTAACTGAAACAGTTTTGCTTTTAAAAAAACACAAACAAAACAAACAAACCCCCAACCACAAAAACAAACAACAAAAAACTAAACAAACAAACAAAAAAAACCCAACAAAAACCAAATGAACCACACAAACAAAAAACCCAAGACAAAACAAAAAGAAACAACAAAACAAAAAACCACACAAACCCACCTGTGATTGTTTGTCTTTCCTTCTGGTTGTCCCCTGCTGGTTTAAGCAATGAATTGTTAAAATATTTACATGCTGTTAGTGTCTTTTGAAGGAAGATATCTTTATTGTATTTTACTCTGTGGTAAGTTCTGCAATGAGAAATGAGTGTCTTAAATCACTTGCGATATAAGAAAAGTTTCACTTAAAACTTTCTTCATAAACTGCACAGTTTTATTTCAACTGTTTAGTAAAACCAGCACATCTGTCTTAGAAGTATAGGACACAGTAGTTTGAGATGTGATATTGCTGCAGATAATCTGCATAGTTGTAATATAATAATACTGTGAAGTAATAAAGATCGGCAGCAGCTTGTATAAATGGGGACATATTCAAACTTATTTCCTTTCATGCTTTCTTAATACAAAAAATAGTTAAATCAGTGCTTATGATCCCTTTTATTCCATGCTGAAAGCCCATTGGCTTCTAGCTCTGATTCCTGTTTCTTAAAGGAGGGGGAGGAAAAGATTTCTTTCTTAGGGCAAATCATGTTAATTGGCAGATCTTTGGTAATACTTCTGTCTCACACTTGAGTAATTTGACGTGGTTTTTACAATTCACTGGTTGCTTTAGAGATGGAAATTTCAGGTTTTGGGGCTTTTGCTTGAATAAGAAATTTTAGATTCCAGCTTAGCTACTGAGCCTTTGTCTTCCACCTCTTAAGCATGCAGACTGCTGTTTTTGCCATTTTGATACTTCTGTTCTCTTCCACCATTCCTATAGTCAATCTGAATTCCACTTAAGAGTCCCTCCAACTGTGCTATGAAACTGAGAGTTCCATGTTGTCCTCTGGAAAACTGAGCTATATTTATTCAGTACTCAATAGTCTTACTGTATGACACCTTTTGGTAATCAATAGATAGCGTTCTTACACAGAAGTGTAATGTAGCTTTCTGTAAATGATTCAATTGGTAATTTGCTAATTGTAATGCATTTAGCCTTGGATTAACAGTATTGGATCCCATCTCTTCCTAATGCTTTGCTTTATCAATTCCCTTGGAAGTTTTTATGAAGAGTTGACACTTTCAGGGTTGAGAAAGTGCATATTAATGGTGAACTGCAAAAGTTTAAAATAATAATAACAATAATTAAAAAAAAAAATCACGCAGATACAATCCCATTTATTCTTCTGTGGTTTTACTTTAAGGTTTTGGGAGGATTTTGTCATATGAAACTTGAATGATAATATGAATGATTAGCTACTATACTACTAACAAACATTGTTTCCTTATAGCTGTCTTCTGGGACAGCCCCAGCAGCAGGCTTTAGCCCTTGTAAAAGAATAGATGAACCAGGAAGTAGATTCAGTTTAGCAAAGAAACCCATGTTGTACTTAGCACCAAATTTTTTTTCTGTTACTGTAGCAGTGTCACTCTCCAGTTCTGAAGGAGTAGCTAAAGCACTTTACCCAGGAGCAGCATGCATCATAAAACTCAAGATGATGTTTGCTGCTTCTTTTGTAGATTTGGTAGGGTCAGAAGCCTTGGACTTTCACTTTTTTTTTTTTTTTTTTTTTTTGTCGTCCTTTCTGTGTGGATGTAGGTGGTAGACTGAGCATTTTCAAATGAGGTGGTAACAGCCATCACTTTGGGTCCAATAAAAGACACCTCTGCAGTTGTGCCTTTATAGTTCATACAGACTAAGCATGACCATGGCAGTGTTGTGGATCTCTATTTAATTGTAGTTGTCTTTCTCCGTAGCCCTTAGGGATTTCATGGAGAGACTGAAGATGAGATTCGAATGGGAAGTTACTACAATTGATGACTGCATTTTTGTTGTAACCAGATTAGGTACTAAACCTGGAGTAAACTCAAGAAAGTCAGTCATACCTAATAATCCTCTCGAGTTTTAGAACAAAGAATAGCTTAGCGCTCTCCTGATTTTGTAATTGCTTGCAGATGTCACTGTTGAACTGCAATATATGGTTTTAATTTTAGTGAGATTTTATCACACTGAAGAATTTTGAAACTCTTTGTTTTTTTGTTTGCTTGTTTTTTCCAGAGGGGACAAAAAATAAAAAACCCAACCAACCAACTTGAAAAAGAGTTTAAACTTCTTAGGTACTGATAAATTCCAGTTTTTACAAATAAACCTTGGCCTTCCAAATGGCCTTGTGCTATAAAGTAAAGACCTACACAGGAAAGTAAAAATGGTTCATGAAACATTTTTTATGTATATGTGTCTTTTCATGTTTTCCTAAGGAAATATTGCTTGTGGAACGGCAGCATTGGCTTTTTGCTTGTCACTTTCTGTCCTCCCTGGTTTGCTGACCCTGTACTGTTTAATCCCTTTGGCAAATTTCAAATTTAGTATCAAATGATACTAAGTTTCTGTAAATTTTATGAAGATGTATGAGAGGAGAGAATGACATCTTGCTAATGTCCATAGCCTGTGTTTTGGACTCAGACATGTCAGACATCAAAGAATTCCTGTAGGACTTCACTGGGAGACAGAAGTTTATATGAAATCAGTCTTTGTGTATATGCATGTGTTGTGTGTATGTAAAGTAGGTACCCATGTATGGATATGTGTACTCATATCTGCATATACGCACACAGGAAATGTATATTTATTGAATCAGTACAGAGAATGTTATTTTCTTGGAAGGGATGACAATGGAGTCAGGTCTTCTTAAGTACATTCTGGCAACTGGGATATCTTTGTGTTGAGCTTCATTCAAAAGTATGAATAAAATGATACTGTTTTCTGGATTTGTATTGGTGCTGTGTTCTTTGTCATGATTGCTATCTGAAAGTTAAAGATAAATTTTTGCTAGTGTGGCAGTTGCCATCTTGGGGATGTTCAGTTGGAGGAGAACCCACAATTTATTATGTATTCTCAAGGTTTTGCAATCATTAATTTTCCAGAGAAATGGAGAAAGGGACAGAGCCCAAATTATTTTTCCCTCCTAGATGAACAGAAAAGACTAAGTGGTTGTAAGAGTATATAAAGTGGCTTTACTTGTGCTGAGAGTGGGAAATGCCAATTTTAGAAACTAATTCATCAAGATTTTACTATTTAGATATTTCTGGGGTCCTGTTATCTTTGCTTGTACAGCATGCAGGTTAGTTTCATTGTAGCAGAAACAAGCTGTCAGCAGCAAGAAATTATTGATAAAAGCTATTTGAAGCATAGAGCATTAGTTGCTGTTGGACAGGCTTGTATTTGCAGTAGCTGCTATGTATTGCCATGTAGAAAGCCTCTGTGATGACTTGTCACATAGAAATGCAGTTTTTTCTATTTGGGCGAGGGCCAGAATGTAAATCCACTTCAGGTGGATGACAAATTAATGATAATCTAAAAATTGTAATTGGTCATTTAAGCCTTTTGTAAATTATCCTTTGGAATAAAGAGTTCATTGAGGGGCTCTGTGTGTAAAGTAATGCCATTTCTTGCCAGTGTGCCCTCAAGAGTAGTTTGTGTAATGTTGGAATATAGTTATTTGAAACTTCCTTAAAATAAAGAGCTGAATTGCTGGAAGATGGCTTTTAGCAATTGGAATAATAGTAATAACATATTATAAAAAGAAGGAAATTGTAAAGTTATTTTCATGGTATACTTAAAATTCACTATGCAATTTCTGGTCCAGGTTTAATAAGATTTTTGAAATCCCCGAAACCAATAACTGATATTCTTTAACCCAAATCTGAATATTAAGCATGTCACAAAAATTGCTGTTCTGTAATTGTTTGTTGGAACTTTCATAGCAACGGCCGCAATGCTTGACTTCCATGCAGAGGAAGATAACTGCCTGAAAGAGAGATCCTGTTTCTAATTAACAAATCTTGGACACTCACATTGTGTCTGTATTGCTTCTTCTGTTTGTGTAATGTAAAATATAGTGGGTTTTTTAAACAAAAAAAAAAAAGTTTGATAACTATAATGTAAGAAAATCAGGTAAGGTTTGTGTCAGTTTTACCAGTATATCTTTGTATAATCAGAATAATTATTCTTTAGTATATTAATTTTGTCTGTGTTGTGCTGCTATTTGTGTTTGAAATATGTGGCAGGACCTGTTTCAATGATCTTACTTAAAATTCATATGATACTTGCAGCATTGCTTTTTGGTTTTTTGTTCTTGGGTTTTTTTGCTTTTGTTTGTTTTTTCTTTATTAAGAAAGATTGAAATATTTAATATGGTTTGTTGTGTTCAATGGTAAGTGAATTAGAGCTTCGTCTTGAAGAGATGATGTTTTGTACCATTCATCTGGTTGGTGTCTACCCTAGTTATAGCATTACATTACTGCTTTGATTTTACAAGCAAAAGATTTACTTGGCAAAGATCAATACAGGTATTATTTTAGTGGTTGTATTTAGCATCTCTTACTGCACAGTCTCATTCTTGTTTGGTTAATGCATCAAACGCTTTGCCTGGAAGTCAAGGTAAAGCTGTATTCCAATTTAATTACATATTATCTGTTTCTGGATTGCACTGATAAGTGTTTAATTAAAGTATGTATAGAGGTGCTTCAAGTTAGTGTCTAATAAAATATGGTTATACTGAAAACATTTCATTTGCCAACTGTCAAGGCTACATGGGTCAGTAATCAAAGCTTTATTTCCACTCCCTTTATGTTGCAGTTCTGCTACAGCTGGCAAGTGATGCTTTACCAAATGATATGGCCTTGTCTCTTGCCTATCTGCTTGCACTGCCACAGGTATGTTGATCATGATTTTGTTTGTATGTTTTTGCCAGGAAAGATTCTATAGCATTTCAGAATTCCATAAGAAAATGTAATTTCTGTAGGGTTTTAAAATCTAAATTTTTGAAATCATTTAAATATATGTTTTACACGTTTTTATGTGTAAAAGCCATTGTGACTGGCTTATGAGCATGGCATGGGCTAAAAGACATGCTTCCTTGCCTAAAATAGTAGTTGGAGCACCTGACTGACAGTTCTAATGTAGCTCAGAAATATGATTAAAAACTTAGTGGTATAGAAGCAGCAAAACTGTAGTTGGAAAATAATTTTGCTACTTGTTTGTGCCAGAGAGGAAAACCATCATAATGTAGAATTCTCTTTGTGTGTGTGTGTAGGTTGCTGATTTACTTTTGTGTCAGAGAAACATAGTCAGAGCTATTTCTAAATCACAGCAAGCAGCTTTTTAGAAAGTTATTGCACTTGATGTTGTAAGCTTGCTAATTCTTGCATCTAAATTAATGCTCTCTTTCTCCTAGGCGGTAGATGCCAACAAATGCTTTGAAAAGCAATTACATTCTGCGTTATCTCTCCAGCTGGCAAGTTATTACTATAGCCTGCAGATCTATGCTCGTTTGGCACCATGTTTCAAGGACAAATGCCACCCTCTCTACAGGGTTAGTACTCTTTCTTTTTAAAACCATATTCATTAATGTGCAGCATTAAAGCTATTTTAAAAAGACAGTACATGAGTTAAGCCTGTTAAGGAGCTGATCTGACTTACGCTGTGAGCAGCCTGTTAAGTTATGCATAATTATTCTTCTGCAGTGCTGTAAACAGACAAGAACTTCAGTTTGTGGAAGAGTTTTTGAAGCACAGTATCAAGTGTCCTTTATAGGTAATAGCACTATCTGTCTTCAAAGTAGCTTATAAACAATGAGCAATAATGAGCATAGCCTACACTGTCACCTTCCAATTACTAATAAGATATAGTACTTCTTATGAAGAGTCAAGTGTCCATGTCAACATGAACAGCGCCCTTCAAAGTTTCTGTAGCCTTCCTTGAGGCGTGTTGCTTTGTATTTCATTTTACGTATGGTGATCTGAAAAATTATCCTTATTCATTCATGATTTTGTTGATTTTCTTGGACAAGTGTCTCTTTTTGAAATGGCACAGTTTCACTTCTTATCATCACCTGTGATTAAAGCGGTTACATGGTAAACTCTGAACTAAATTGAAGAGGTGACATGCGGAAATTTAAAGCACCAATTGCCATTCCTACTAACATACCTGAGTAAAAACTCTGCCACATGAAGAGAGCTTTTCTGAATTTACACCAGTACTTTCCTTCTCTACAGAAGATCTCTGGTTTCCAACCTAGCTCTGAATTACAGCTAAAAGAGTACTTCTGATCACAAGTTTTCTGAAAAGTGAGACCACTAATCACCACTGTGGTGTAAGAGGACACTTTTTTTTCCCCCCGTGTTCAGAATGACCCCTCTTTTACAGTAGAAAGCCTGTTTTGATATCTGCCCAGTTCTGCAATTAGGCAGCCTTTCATGTTCCTGCTGAGATGTACATTCTATTGTCTTTAAAAACTAAAGGAAAACTTAGCTAACAACTGAAATTCATGGGACTTGCAAAATATATTGGTGGTGAGGAATTCATTCATGTTTGTTAAATAGCATTGTTTGAGCCTAGGTACACCTGCTGCAAGACTCTTTTGATATTTTCTTTTTCAGTTTAACTTTTTAAAACAGTCTTATAGAAAAAGCTGGGAGGCCTTTTGAAAGAGGAAGTCATAAGAGTGACAGAGATGTTAAAGATGGAACTATTTCTATTCCAACTGCCATTTAATGAGTAAAGTCTTATCAATAGCACCATGTAGTTTATCTCTTACTAATATGATCCTTGACTAAGTCTTTTGTTCTATCTTGGTAAAATACTATGATAAGCAGTGGATTCTAAGTTGCTTGAAAGAATATGGACTGTGTTTAAATACTGCTTTTAAACAGTAACTTTTTAAAACAACTGCATGAGAAAATCCTGAGAGAACAGTGCACAAAGAAAAATAGAAAAAAAAAGAAAAAAAAAAGAAAAAGAAAAAGAAAGAGCAAAGACAAAAAAGAGATCTGAATGCCCAGCAAGGAAATAAACCAGAAAACATTCACTGTTATTAATTCCAAGGGTATCCAGTGTAATTCCAAGGGTATCCAGGGAGGGAATATCACTGAAATAGAAAAAGAAATAGAAATAGATGGTTTTGAACAAAATAAGGTGGTGGTGGTGTTGGTTTTTTTGTTTGTGTTGGGGGGGTGGGTGTGGCTTGTTTTTGGGGGGGTGGGGGTGTGTTTTGGGGGGGGGGG
>JANIJG010025330.1:139073-165220 GCA_024611175.1 Megaceryle torquata
TTTTTGTCTCACCTTTCAGTTATCAAGAATATAAAAAAAGGAAAGTTATACATTAGTACTGTCTTTTCATTTTAAAAATACTTTTAATTAAGATCTGCATACAGGTGCTTTAAACTGTGAACAAGTCGTTAATATACTTGAATTTTATGTTTTGAACACAATGACAGTTGAATGGATGCTAGACTGCCAGAGTTCTACGCAGTAAGAAGATTTTAATATAATTTTGAACCTGTTTTTAAACTACTCTGTGGATGGTGAGCTGGGTTGAGAACTGGCTAAACAATAGAATTCAGAGGGTTGTGGTGAGTAGTGCAGGGTCCAGTTGGTGACCTGTAGCTAGTGGTGTTCCCCAGGGGTCAGTACTGGGCCCAGTCTTATTCAACATCTTCATCAGTGACCTGGATGAAGGATGGAGTGCACCCTCATAAAGTTACTGATGATACTAAACCGGGAGGAGTGTCTGATAGACTAGAAGGCTGTGCTGCCACCCAAAGGATGGACTGGAGAGCTGGGCAAAGGCAAACCTAAGGAAGTTCAACAAGGGCAAATAGAGAGTCCTACACCTGTGGAAGAATAACCCCATGTAGTATGGAAGTAGAAGAAGGTTAATAAATGTTTATAAATATATGAGGGCTGAGTGTCAGGAGGAAAGGGACAGCCTCGTCTCACTCGTGCCCTGTGACAGGACAAGGGGGAATGGATATAAGCTGGAGCACAAGAGGCTTCACCTTAACATGAGGAGGAACTTCTTTACTGTAAGGGTCACAGAGCACTGGAATGGGCTCCCCAGAGAGGTTGTGGAGTCTTCTTCTCTGGAGACTTTCAAAACCCACCTGGATGCGTTCCGTTGTGAGCTGTGCTAGTTTATATGATCCTGCTCTGGCAGGGACTTGGACTTGAAGATCTCCAAGGTCCCTTCCAACCCCTGACACCCTGTGATACTATGATACTAGTACAGGTTAAGGGAAAGCAGCTGCATGGAGAAGGACCCTTGGCATCCTGGTGGACAATAAGTTATCCATGGAACAGTGATGTGCCCTTGTGGCCAGGATGGCCAAGGGTATCCTGGGTGCATAAAGAGAGTGTGGCCAGCAGGTCTTGGGAGGTTCTCCTCTCCCTCTGCACTAGTGAGTTTACCTCTGGAGTATTGTGTCCAGTTCTGGTCTCCTCAATTCAAGAGTGACAGGGAAATACAAGAGAGAGTCCAGCAGAGTTACAAATATGATGAAGGGACTGGAACACCTCTCTAATAAGGAAAGGCTGAGAACCCTGGGGCTGTTTAGTCTTGAGCAGAGAAGACTGAGAGGAGGATCTTATTAATGCTTACAAATATCTGAAGGGTGGGTGTCAAGTAGAAGGGGACAGTCTCTTTTCAGTGGTGCTCTGTGTTAGAACAGAGGAAATGGTCACAAACTGGAACACAAGTAGTTCCACCTCAACATGAGGAGAAACCTCTTCATTGTGAGAGTGACAGAGCAGTGGAACAGGCTTTCCAGAGAGGCTGTGGAATCTCCTTCCCTAGAGACTTTCAAAACCCACTTGTATATGTTCCTGTGTGGCCTGCCCTGGGTGATGCTGCTCTGTCAGTGGGTTTGGACTTGATGATCTTCAAAGGTCCCTTCCATCCTCTACCACTCTATGATTCTGTTTTTTAGGAACATCTTTAGATGTTTACAGTCTTCCACCTGTATAGCTACTTATAGCTAAATTCCAGTAGAAATTTATAAGTAAAAAAGCACTGATATGTAATACTAAATAAGAGTAGTAGTATAACCTCAGGTTTTGAGCACTAAGCTGCTGCTTTTCATCTATAAAGCATATACCTGCATAGATTTTGGTACTGCATTCATAAAAATAGTCTTTAAGCATCTTACAATGTTTCCATTTGAGTTACCTGTTTTATATATATATTGCTTACTGAGCACATATCATGTCAGTAATATGTCACTAGAATACACCATCTTGATGATTATCTCCAGTAAGTTCAATACAGAGATTCTTCTATTATTGCAAATATTTACTTTGGATGTAGCATGCTTATTTACATTCTCATTCAAGAGTTCTTTAGCTAATGTCTTCATGTTTAATTTATTTTTACAGGAGAGTTTGTCTACAGTAGGTAGAGAACAAAGCAAAATATGAAAGGGTTGGTAAAATAAGGCTTCATAGTATGTGGATGAGAGTGGTAGTTCCATATTAGGCAGTTGCAGATATCCAATTAATTACTTGTTCATCTTGAAGCTTCCTTGCTTTAATCTTCTCAGTTGACTCTTAATCTGAATTTTCTAATGAAGACAACGTGTAAATTCCATATAATTGTGTAGTTTATTTTTTCTTACTTTTCAATTATCATTAACTGTCTCACGTTTTAAATCTTTTATGAAGTGCTGTTTGCAAGAACAACACCTGGAAGAGATGGTATCTTACAAAACAGCTTTGTACTAGAATGAGCAATTTGCTAAAACTGTTCAGCAAATAGTTGTGAATTTTATCTTCCATATGTGCTATATTGTCATTAGAGCTTATTATGTATTATTTATCCAATATTTAAACATCTGGGTGCCTCGCAGGACTTGATCAAGGTTAGTTCTCAAGCACTTAGCAATCTATTTGGGCAAAATAATGCTAGAAAGTATCTGGAAATGAATTAGGGAAACTAAAGAAAGACTGAATGTGAATTCTTGAGTGATCAGGTGAAGACTAATGTAGTTTTAGGCTAACTATGGTGTTTGAAGTCTGTAAAATATTCTTTTGAGGCCAGCTTTTGGGTGGCTTGGTCTCTTTTTTTTTTTTTTTTTTTTTTTTTGTTTTGTTTTGTTTTGTTTTGTTTTGTTTTGTTTTGTTTTGTTTAATTTTGGGGTTTTTTTGGTTTTTTTGTTTTGTTTTATTCACCTGCTCTGAGGTCTTCAGTCTTTCACTTGCTTCTTTTAAAATGCTGAAATCAGAAGTTGGCTTTAATGATTTAATAGCAATTTCTCATGTCACCATTCTGAAATACTTATTTTTGTGCAATTAGCAAGCAATCTGAATTTCGTGACATAGCTTCTGCTTATTGTGTTCTCAGAATTATTTTGGTGCATATGAACTAGGTCTGTTTCTGGAAGACTATGCCAGAAGGTCCTGTATAAAACCACTTTGAATGTACTTCAGCTCATATTAATGACGTTAGTTTCTGAACTGTTGTATATGCTTTTGCCGTACTGCTCTGCTCTATTGCCAATGGAAACACAGCCTTGTCTCCCTGCTGCATTGCTCCTGCAGAAGCTAACAAACAGCCATGGCCTTCCATCTCATTTTTCTGCCTCAAGCATGAGAGGAAATTAAAGGCTCTTGGCTTAACTCTTCATGTAACTTTTCCAAGTTGGATTTTTTTTTTTTGAGCACATGCATCTAGAAAAGTGAATCTCATTTATCTTTATTATGATTGAAGCCAGTGGTGGTTCTAATGCTTTTTAGCTGATTGATGTCAGCAGAAAATGTTGAAGACAGCATTTGTGAATAAACACATGCAAATAAATGATACAAGGGAGGTTTTAGAGAACATGGTAGGAAAAAAAATTGGTCTGAGTTGCCAAATATTTATTTCTGTGAGCTTGAAGATAGTTAGCAAAATCCCAGATGGACACTACTGCACAGACATATTTTTTGATACTTTGGAAATGTGTGCTCACACACAGGCGGGGTCGCTAAGAACCACCCACAAAGAACCACTTCTGACTTGTGTTTTTGCACCAGCCTTGGTGCAGCAGCACGCAGCAAGTACAGCCAAACTGTGCCTGTACCAGAGTCTTCAGTGGGGATTTCTCTGGCAGTCCTCAGGCTCACAGTGACAGGCAGTTAGAGCTGGGCATGAAAAGGGATGCTTAAAAAAAAAAGCTAAAAAAGTCCTTTGCAAGGTAATGGCCATTTTTACACCTTTTCATTGTGTAATGACTACTTGTTCTGTCTTGTCAGTGTTATCTGACAATGAATGGCTTGTTACTGTTCTTCGTTTATACAATATCATTTCCTTAAACCTCTGTTGCCTTATGCTGACAGTGCATGCCACTCAATTTAAAAAGAGGGGATTTTAGTTTTATAAAGCACTAGGGGGAATAGACCCCACTAGTTCCAAGAGCCACTCCTGATTTGTATGATTGATGGGAGTTATTGTGCAACTGAAGCATTCACATTCCTCTGTCACTGAATCAGAGTCACAGAATGGTTGAGGTTGGAACGGTCATTTGAAGATCATCTTGCCCAACCTCCCCGCTCAAGTAGCGCCACCTAAAGCTAGTCGCTAAGCACTATGTCCAGGTGGCTTTTTAATATCTCCAAGGCTGGAGACTCCATAGCGTTCCTGGGCAACCTGTTCCAGTGTTCAGTCACCCTCACAGTGCAGAAGTGTTTCTTGATGTTCAGACAGAACATCCTGTGTTTCAGTTTGTGCCCATTGCTTCTGGTCCTGTCACTGGGCACCACTGAAACGAGCCTGACTGCTTCCTCCCTGCATCCTCCCTTCACGTATTTACATAAACTGATGAGATTCCCTCCTGAGCCTTCTCTTTAGGCTGAACAGTCCCAGCTCTCTCAGCCATTCCTCACAGGAGAGGTGCTCCAGTCCCTTCATCAACTTCATGGCCCTTCTCCAGACTCTGTCCAGTAGCTCCATTATCCATTTTAGAACTTCTCAGATAATTTCAGAAGTTGTTGTAAGAAGTTGTTCAGTACACCTCCAGTGTACCTTTTCCTGAACATATCTCCCCTTTAGCCAGTGGCAAACTTGCTGAGCAGTTTTTGTGTTAATCTTCACCTTTTTCACTCTAACTAGTTGACAGTACATCAAATAATTTCTGGAAAATACAAAGGAATATAAGTTTACATGTGTTGTGATTTGGCAACAGCTGTTGTGGATCCCTGGTTAAAGATCTGCTTTTATGTACTGAATGACAACCTGCACAAACTGGGGCTACTAATCTGGAATTTGCAAAATAGTGTTGTCATACTGCTTCTTAATGTTGAAAAGTAGAATAGATCATCTGCCCTGAAGAGATTAGGTGACAGAATATTTTTGAAAAAGTTTGTCTCATCATCCTCTTATGACTACATCATTGCTTGCTGGATTGAAAAGTGTTCTGTTTGTATTGAAGTGTTTGGTCTAGTGTCAAGAGAGTTAGGGTTAATCAGGGAGGGTGCTGTGGCCATTGGAACAGAACTGATGAGAGAGGCTTTTTTTTTTTTTTTTTTTTTTTTGGCTTAAATGTATCTCAATAAATACTTTTATTTATCTTACAATATATTTCTGTCTTTTCTGATTTTAATGCTTGTGTTATGCCTCAGTGTAAAGTGCCTTGTATTTTTCAGGGATTGTCATAAGTGTCGTTACAAGAGAGTTGCTTTTTTTTATATGTTCATTTGTCTGTGTTTTTTGGTTGGCTTTGTTTGTTTTGTTTTGGTTTTTTAACTGTTAGACCAATACTTATAATACAAAGCTTATTCTGATAGTTGGTTGTACACATTTTTCAGCATTATGTTCTTCCTTGGTATATCTTGCTTTTCTACTCTGTATCATATATCTTATTTTAATTCCACAATGACTTTATCGGCTATTGCAGTAGAATGTAATGATATGTTGGATTGAGCATCTAAAAATCAGAATTAAGAAGTATGGATGTGTCAGCTGTTCACCTAGAATGGTGAGAAGGTCATAGACTCCACCTGTAAGCCTCATTTAACATAGATCAAGATATGGTAGAGATCTACCCTTTGTAAATGACAAAAAGAAAGAACTGAGAGAATATACCCTCTGATCTGTAGGGGTTTTTCTGCTTTCCTTTTATTGTCATGCATGGATCATTTCTCCACAAAGTCTACCCTCTCAGGACTGTAGAAAACTATGTAAAGAATCTCAATTGTAAAGATGTTAAACATAATGTGATAAGGTCACTTAAGTTTATGTAGTTAACATGAGTCTTATAGTAATAGAATAATTAACACTATATTAATATAATATTCATAATATATTTAATTTTGTAAATTAATTTAGTGACAGTTGTGATTATATTGTGTAATAGTTTGTATTATGTAAGGCTTTTTTTCCATAGTCCCACATCACTTTTTAATTAAAAAGAACCTAAAATAATATGGTCAGCAGTATTCACATTAAATACATTTATTAAAAAGTTGTTCATTACAGGTCTATTACAATCTAATAACAAACATTAATTTTCTTGGAATTATCCTAAAGGAAAACAAGCAGAACAAACAAAACAGAAAACAAAACCAAAACCCAAAAAAGTATCATCAGCCTTAATAGTATTGTTTCTATACCAGCCTGAAAACAAGAACCATGGGTGTGCTATACTAACTTCAGTAGATTACTAAAAATTAATATGAAGTTAACTTCAGGCTTGCTTCGCTTAACAGATTCTCCATCTACTGTTTTATTAAAAATATATACAATAACAGATAAACAGTTTAATTTCTAGAACATTTACAGAGTGGAGCTGGACTTCTTCACACCTCCTTTTAGGCTGCAAATACTAAGAGTGTTTCTACCTATGAACTTCTAGGAACTTCTAGGACCTACATACCAGTTGTGCTAAAACCCTGTAGGTGTTGCAACTAAATCAGATAAATGCTGTGACATACTACATTCTTTATCACTTTGTAATTGAGGTGAAATTAATGGAAGTTTTTAATTTAGCACAAAGGTTAAGCTGAATCTGTCATTGAGAGTCAAAGTGTGTATGGAGTAGATGCCTGTCTTTGGAATATCTGTGTAGTTTGTTGGGGTTTTTTTGTTTTTTGGGGTTTTTTTCCCCAGATGGAGCACTGAATATAAGCAAATGCGAAAAAATACACTTAAAGTGTTTTTATTTAACAGTGATTCTAATTTCTTGGTTTATAAAGAAAAATAAAAAATAATCATTTTCTAATGTAAATATTTGTTTTCAAGTTATGTCTCTGTTGGCTTAGTGTAAATTTTCCTTGTTTTCTTTCATGCCTCTACTTTATAAGAACACTTGAAGAAAATGTCTACAAGATTGCTGTTTCTTTGGCTCAGCGATACAATGTTCCGCTTTGGGAAGTTTACATGACCCATCTGGAATTTTTATTCACTGACAGTGGGTAAGTTGTCTCACCTGCAAATACATATACTATTCTGTTACACAGAAATATGTGCTAACCTCTGGAAAAATTGAAGCATACTGGGAGTTGAGTTCAGTTTGTGTTTTCATTTTTCTCATGTTGTGATAGCTTGGGAATTTTTGTCTTTTTCATGTGATGCTTTTGTAACCAGCCACAAAAATAAGAGTTACAAGTATGGATAAAATCTAGTTTTACTGTAACTCCAGAAGAGTCTTACTGTTTTTGAAGTATCTTGGGACTTTGTTTCAGTGTTTAGGTTTTCACAGCTTTCAATGCTTAGCGCTCTCTTCCAATAGGAACTTATCTTGTAGTTAATTTTACAGTCCCTTGAGATATGTCCTGATGCTTCCTAACTTTAATATAAATTATTTCATAAAAAAAAAAAAAAAAAAGACACCTTTGGTGTTTGACCTCTCTTCTACATAATAGCAAATGAAATGAATATATTGGAGCTTCCCATTCACTTTTTTCATCTATGCAGATTTTTGTGGGAGCGTATTTTTTTTAACGATATTTATTTGGAACTGTTCTAGCTTGGTCTGGCAGACCACACCTGGTATTGTTTGGGGGGCAGGAGGGGAGGGATACATTTTGTTTCTAGGTTCCAGGACGTTGTTTTGTTTTCTGTTTTATTTTTAACTTTGACATTTTGTCAGTCAGAGAAGTACTTTTTGCCCATTGAAAGATGAATAAACCACTTCAATGAAAGGCTAAGCTAGTTGCCTGAATAGTGCATTCAGATGACAGTGATGTAGAGTCCCCTGTGTAATACAGCAGCTCTTATGTACTGTTCGGACAGACATGATAAAATTAGTAGTTTGTTTCAAATTTTAAATTGTGAAAACAGCTTTAGCTTGCAGCACTATTTGTACCTCTCTTAACATTAACTATTAATTAAAAAGCATTAAAATGTTTTATAAAACATGAGACATAAAAAAACAAAGCCTGATAGATGTTGGTGCAAGATCTGAGAAGATGAAATAACATTCTGAGATTTTTCTTTGCTTCCTCCAGAAGTCATACCCTATAAATTTTGATGCTGCTAAATTATTTAGTGCTTTAAACAAAACAGACAGCCAGGGTATAAACATGGCAACACTGGGATGAATGTGAAAGAGCCAGCTGACTTCTTTGGGACTGGAATATTGCCTAAGATGTTTTGCAACAGTTTTCTATAATTTTCTTTGTTCTTGTCCTTCATGAGTTAGTATTCATAGAATTCTGAATTCACTGATGTTACAGAGTAACAACCTTTTCCCTAATGAAATTCAAAAAAATCTTGCAAATTGATGTATAATAGCATAATATGCTGCTGAGCATGGTTTTGTTGTATCATAATCTCATTTTAAAGTTGATTGACAGCATATGGCCATTACAGTGTATTTTAGTCTTGGGATTATGGCATTAATAATGCATGCCTTATTATGCATTCATTCTGAACGGAAAAGAAGTTAATTCTAAGACTTAATCCCTTTGACTGAATATGCAGTATTTCTATAAGCCACTTTATGTATGGAGAAGCTCAGAAAAAACACTTACATAGTTTGTATTAACTATTTCTTTGATTACTTGATGACAAATAAACATCACGTTTTTCTGCTATGCTGTGAATTTGAGTCTGATGAAAATTCTTTAGAATTACATTTATTTTAAGTTCAGTGGAAATGTAATTGTTTCTTTTGAAGAATGTGATCACATTTGATTACCAACAATCTATAAAATGCATTTTATTACTTCAGTGACAGGAAGTTTCATTTTTGCCTGTCACAGAATCTAATGTTCCAGAATCTTTCTGAACATTATAATGAAGCCTTCCTATTCACCACCAGCTGCGTGCCAAAGCCACATGGCAAGCCGCTGTCGATCCCGTCAATAATTTAATGTCCATTTAGCCTTTAGTTTGAACTTTGAGTGTGGAATATAAGGTGTAAAGATCACACTCTTGAAATACATCAGGTCCAAGTGTCTGTTTTGTCTGTTATTAAGAGTGAATGATGTTTTATTTCCATTAATATCCTACTTATTTCCATTAATATGGTAGAACACTTAAGACAAATTTAGATAATTAAATAATGCTTAGAAGATTAACAACCTAACTGTTATAGATGTAAAAATAACTCAAAAATACCTTACTCTCTCTTAGAAATCGGAGAATAATTTTTAAATGGAGAGAAGTTTGTGGTATTTGCTGTAAGAAAACCATCTTTAGAGATGAAACTAAGTCATACTGGGGGTTGGACTCGAAGATCTCCAAGGTCCCTTCCAACCCCTAGCACCCTGTGATATTTTACTTGGGCATCAAAAAGAAACACTTAACTAAGTTGTGGCATTTATACTAAGGAAAAAATAATATTTAAATTCTAATTTAATGATTTTTAAACATAGAAGAAAATCAAATGTTATTATAAGACATCAGATTTCCAAATGAAATCTGCAACCTAAAGTGGCATATGATTGGAATGTGGAGAAAGTCAAGGTGTTAGTCATCTGCAGGTTATTTCCTTTCTCAGATTTTAGTTAAAACTTTCAGATGAGGAAAGTATAAACTTAGGATGAGACTTCCATTATATACACACATTTTTCTTCCAGCTGAAGCAGAAAGAAGTGATTGCGTTCAGCTATCTTATATGCAGTCAGATGTAAGTGTCTGAATGCATGCGGTAAAAGAACCAATGTATTCTTTTCAAAAGGATGAGGAAAAAATTTCCTGAAGCAGTGAAACTCGCTGAGGTCAGCCCAAGACTTGGTGATATTTTCATAAGCTTTCATGGATGACTTGATAAAACTGTCAAACTGAATGTTAAGCAAGAATAGTAGTGTCAAACAGATTAACTAGTGGGCAAGAGACAATTTCCAGTGATAATATCTCTCAAAGCATGCATAGGTGCTCACTGATTGCAAAAAATAGGATGTAAGATCTGGGAGAGCTTCAAATTGAGCAATAGGATTTTCTAGCATCATTCAGCCACAAGTTGTTTTTTTGTATGATTTTTTGTTTAGTTGGGTTTTGTTGTTTCGGTTTGGTTTGGTTTTGGTGATGTAGTTTATTTGGTTGGGGGGGGTTTGTTTATTTGGCTGGTTCTTTTTAAAAGCTTCCTATACACATACTCTGGACATATGTCTTTTTTTGCATATAGCTGTTCTTAGAGAAGTGAAATGCTGTTTTGAATCCGGCTTCAGTATGCATGACCCTTGATCTGCATGTCCAAGTCAACAGATAACAAAATCAGGAAATACAAAAGCTCCTTAGCTTTTGTTTACAGATAATAAGTACTATCTAAATACTTACATATGAGTATTTACTCTTTTAGAATGTCTTACAAAGTTGAACCTTAAACAAAGGAAAGTTTTATCCTATCTCGCAAGTGTGCAGTTGAAGAGTCTTTCATGGCACATCCAGGACTTTAAAGCTAAAATTATTTCTGAATGCAGGCTATCGACACTGGAAATAGAGGAAAGAGCACAAAGTCTCGGTCTCTTTGAGACTTTGAAAAACAATCCTGAAATGTTACATGAACACATGGCTAAATATGTATACCCAAGTATTGAAGGCAGAGATCACCAACGGTTGCTTTACTACTTTACACTCCTTGAAAACTGTGGCTGCTCAGAAGTGGTGAAGCATACTGTTAAACCTGAAACTCACATCCGACTCCTGAAAAAATTCAAAGCAGTTGCACCAGGTAGGAGGATTCCTGTTTCTTTTCTTCATACCTGTATGCATTATTCTGTTATGTGAGTGTATCTAATCTGTACTCTCCAGGTATTTTTTTCTGAATGAATGTTTCAGATGAATGCAAATACTTTAGTAGGTTAGTCATATCTTACAGGAGTAAGTTACTTCTCTTTGTATTACTGGAAATTTAGTTTATCACAGTGAGCAAAAAAATATTGAAAAACATGTTTCTTTTGGTGATGTAATTTAAAATTATTGGCAGTGGTTCATAATGATTTTTTTTTTAAAGAAAAAATACAGACGGCCTAGAGCACAATTTTTAGCACTGCAAGTTTAGCATGAATATTCTCAAAGAATTTAAGACAGTTTACCTTTCAAAATTCTGAATTACATAATATATTAGAACTTTAAGCATTTTGTTTGCTTGTTTTAAAGAGGGTAATTTTATGGTTTATCCTTGATGTTGCCTTTTGCTTTTGCAGAACTGCAACATTGTTTGTCTTCTTACATTATCAGACAATGCCTATATAAGTGAGCTGCTGGAAAGCAATCTGAAATTTTGAATACTAGTTTCCATTTGCTTGTTAGTCAAGTATTAGCAGCATCTTGAATTTCAGCTGAGTAACTCCCAATCCAGCTTCAGAATGAAAAATATGCATTGTATGGAATCACCTGCTGTAGGGATGAATTAATTGTTAAATACTGGAACCTCGTGTATCAGACACTTAACTGCTACAGAATTTGGCAAGAGTCTGTTTATGAATTCATGTATTGCAGGAAAAAAAAGGCAATAATTTTTGGGGGGAAGGAAGGATTATCTTCAGTTTTTATTAATGTGTTTAAACACTGAAGTTACATGATGCTTGTCAAAGAAAGTCTGTCAATAAGTTATTTTTTACCTTTCAAAGCTATTTTTAAAATTTACACACATACAAAAAAAATTCCTAGGACCATACATCAGACATAAATTACTCACTTTGTACAGTAAAAAATTAAATGTATTATTGTCTTATTTACAATCCTGTGTTGAGCATAGGTTATAGATAGTAGGCAAAGAAAAATCAGTGTAGAGGTTACAGTCCCTATGTATATGAAGAAAAACATGGCTGTAGCTGTTTACAAACCTGTCTTCCTCCTAAATCTGTCAGTATGTATGATTGTAAAAGCTGAAATAGAGTCTTTCTAATTCTGTAGATGCTGGTTTAATGCTGTTTTATGTATGAATGTAGAGTGTGAGTAGATTTAACTACTAATAACTTCTATTTTGTTTGCCTTTTTCTCCTTCTGTCAATAGGTCTTAATTACAAAAAGCTAACAGATGAAAATGAAAACCCTCTGGAAACACTGGAGTCTGTCCTTACAAGTCAAAACATCTTATCTATTTCCAAACTGGCTCCAAAAATTCCTAAAGGAGACGGCAGCATGCTGTCACCAAGCTCTGTTTATACTGTCTGGTTACAAAAAATTTTTTGGCATGGTGATCATCATCTTATTAAAAAAATACCGGAAACAATGGATGAGTGGCTACATGCATATGATATGTGTTCAAAGTACTTTGATAGACTTGATCCGGATGATATTGTCACTTTTATTGATGAAATTACCTTTTCCTCAAAAGCTGTCACAAAGGTAAGCAGATATATTTGAAGAATTTCAGGCCTCAGGTGAGGGACAGTTGAATATACTGTCAAGAAGAAAATCTCAGATTTTTATTTTTACTGTTTTTAAAGATAAATTTGTAAACTTACTTTCTCTGCCTACCTCTTATGACTGTCAGTATACAAAAAGAGATGTTACCTCTCTGGATAAGAGAGTTTTTGATAGAAACCCAAAGTCCCTGTATTCTGTTTCAGCAGAGTAAGAGAGAAGTCTTCTTGTGTAGTTAGTTATTTCAGTGCTCATCCTAAAATTCGTTGCGCTGCAGGCTTGTGTTTAGTACAAAGCTTCTGCATTCTGAATAGGATGCTCCACGGAGAAGTGTTCTGGGCCAATGCATATGGTTTCTAGGCACTGTAATAACATAAATGATAAAGTCTGTCATAATCTCCATCTGGCTGAAAGCCTGTTATTGAAAGAACATAATTTCATGTCTGTAACATAAATTACCAGATATGCAATTTCTTTTTGCCCAGTAGGATATTTCTAATACAGTATTACTCATGCTTTTATGTATCTTTACCGTCTAGCGCAAAAAAAAAAAAAAGAGAAGGGATTTCTTAGATATTTCCTTGTTAAAAGATCTTGAAATGCCTTCACTAACATAATCAAAATGAAAAGATGATGAGGAGGAGGTGTTTTGTGGTTGATTTGTTAGTTTGGCTTTTTTTGTCTGTCTATTCTGGATAATGCTCATTTTCCAGAGGTGTTTACTCATTGTATTCAATGAGAATTACAATTTGTTCCCTCTTGGATATTATTTTAGTGTTTCAATCATTATTAATATATATATATTAGAACTCATCTAACCTGTATTTATACTAGAATTTGGTGGGGGGAAAAAAACCCCATTCATTGAAATCCTGGGAAAATTAAAAGCTTTGTCAATACCAAGTTTATGCTTTAATCTGTCATGCTAGACCAGCACATTTTATCACTAGTTCCATCATCCGTCTATTAAGCCTATTCATCAGAACCACCCTCTTATTTAGGTGTTTTGATCCTTTTTATCACGTACTGAGTGTTTCATGCTTATCAAGAAAGACTGACATTCATTTTGAGACATCTGTTGCCAGACCTCACCCTGGACTGAGGTAGCCAGCAGATGACTGTTACCTAATGAGAAGGAAATACTGTCTTCATCTATGATCACTGCTAGTGACTACTTGAAACTCTTGGTGTTCATGTATTTGAGTCATTTCAAGATTATTTCTCATTCTGGATGATTGGTGTGGGGCAAGGGTCGATAGCCTCCACTCTGTATCTGTTTTGAAACACATTGTTTATTTTCCTGTGCTTAGTTCTCCTTAGAATTCTAATACAGTTTCTCTACTCTGTTAAGACGAGTAGGAGCAGCAGAAAGGAAATACTGGTGTCAGGATTACTATGGTTGGTGGCCAAGCAGAAATCTGTTAGCTTTTTGGCCACAAAAGATATTCAAGAAGTGTCTGAAACATTTGGTCAAATCAGATGATTTGGTGTGTTCCCTGCACTGGATTTGGGAATGAAACAGCTGTTTAACCAGCTTGCAACTGGTTTTGCCTCAGGATCCCATCCAATTTTCAAGTGGAACTGTACAATGAAAATTAGTGTTATAGAACCTGAAAAGTTATTTCTTGGAGAACTCTTTTTTCTAACTTGGATCTGAAAACTTGCTTCATACATAAAAGCTGCCTTTTGATTTGCACCTTTTACTTAAAATTCAATCATTTTTTGAAGCTGCACTGGTCATGTGATCAATTGTTTAATTGCTAATTCAGCACTTTCTTCCCAGCTCAGTTCTGTGGCCAAGTACTTTATTTTATCAGTTCCTGTTCCCATGATAGAGACACATTTCTGTATTTCAGGAAAATGCTGGTACTTAATACATGTAAAGAACTGCAAAAAAACCATAGTCATTATTACAAAATAATAATTACAAAAACTTTAACTACACTGATCTCCAGATGAACTGTCTGTCAGGGATGAAGTTAACTTTCTTCAGAGCAGCCTCTGTGGGGCTCTGCTTTAGATTTTTGATTAAAACAGTGTTGATAACATACAAGTGCTTTGGCTGTTGCTGAGCAGTGCTCCCACAGAGTCAAGGCTTTCTCTTTTTCTCAACATCACAGCCCTGAATAGGCTGCAGGTAGGCAAAAAGTAGGGAGGGAACAGAGTCAGGACAGCTGACCTGGGTTGGCCAAATGTGCATTCTGTGTCATAAAATGTTATGCTGAGCAGTAACAAACAAGGTTGGAGGGTGTATTCCAAGACGGTTGTTACTTGGAAATTGGCTGGACATTGGTCTGCTTGTGGGAGGTGGTGAGACATTCCTTTTGTATCGCTTAGTTTTGGTTTGTTAATTTTTTTTCCTTGTCTCTCCTTCGTGTATTAACTATCTTCTTCACCCACAAGGTTTCTTGCATTTGCTTTTCTTTTTCTCTTCTCCTATAGGAATTTGGAACCAACTTTTGTTAGTCAATAACTGTTTAACCTACTTCTGAACTAATTAATGTAATTTGTTTTCCATTCTTATGTATCTGGTTGGCTTGTGGCCACATGACATTTCATTGGTGGTATATGTAAAGCTGAGATTTAGTGGCAGACAGGTGAACTGGACCAAACCGTTACATCTGAACATTTTTCAGGAAGCATTTTTCATGATGAGACTGACCAGTCAGTGGCACAGGTTGTGCAGAGTGGTTGTGGAAACTCCCACAATAGAGATATCCAAAAGCCACTTGGACATGGTGCTAGGCAGCTGGGTTTTAGGTGGCCCTGTTTGATCAGGCAGTTTGGACCAGATGTCCTCCAGAGGTCTCTTCCAACATTCTGTGCTTCAGTGGTGCTGAGATCCCAGATTATTATGGCAGTTAAGTGATGGGAGAGTAAAAGTACTGAGAGCAGCTCTGCAGAAAATGACTTGGGGGTCTTGATGGATGAAGAGCTGGATGTGAGCTGTCAATGTGCATTTGCAGCCCAGAGAGCCAATTGCATCCTGGGCTACATCCAAAGCAACATGGACAGTAGGTTAAGGGAGGTGATTCTGCCACTCTGCTCTGCTGAGACCTACCTGGAGTACTGTCCAGCTCTAGAGTCTTCAGCACAAGAAAGACATGCACTTGTTGATGTGGGTCTAGAGTAGTGTCACAAGAAAAATGATCAGAGGGTTGGAGCACCACTCCTACAATGAAAGACTGAGGAAATTGAGGTTTTTCAGCCTCGAGAACATAAGGCTCCAGGGAGACCTTAGAGTGACCTTTCAGTACTTAAAGGGGGCCCATAAGAAAGATGAGGACAGTCTTTTTAGGCAGGCCTGAAGCAACAGGACAAGGGGTGTGATGGTTTTAAAAGGGAGTGTAAATGTATAGTGTATTTTTTTACAATGAAGGTGGTGAAACACTGGCACAGGTTGCCCTGTGAGGTGGTAGATGCTTCATCCCTGGAAACATTCAAGGTCAGGTTGGACAGGGCTCTGGGCAACCTGGTCTATTTAAAGATGTCCCTGTTCACTGTGGGGAGTTGAACTTGATGACCTTTAAAGGTTCCTTCCAACCTAGAACAGTCTGTGATGATATAATGTTATGAAATGGGCTTCTCAGATGAGTTTCTGCCCTGAGGAGTTAAACCTGTTTAACTGAAATAGGATGTGATGTTCCTTGATTTGAAATGAAAGAAAACAGATTTTTAGGATTTTTTTTTTTTTTATTACACATTATAGCCGAAAGAATTAGAAATCTTTTTTAACTGGAAAGGCTTTATAAAAAGAAAATTTCTCTTCACATGCAAACAAAGATTGAACTAGCCCCTAAGCTACTATTTCTTTGTCATTGGATATGGTATCAAACTGACTAGAAGTACTGCGAATAGTCATTCATGTTTTGGAATAAAATAAGAGGAGAAACACTATGTTGGTAGTGCTGCATTTTGGCACTATGCAAATATGAATGCAGAATCAAATTAGTGGTGGGAAGAACCTGTATAATTTTTTTTTTTTTTTTAATGACTTATTCTGTATGTGCTTATGATGGCACCATGACTTCTAAACTGGCAGTATATTCACACTGTTCTCTAGGATATAACAGTTAGATGGAATACTTAAATTGTTTCCCTTTTGCATTTCTTTTTATTGCATTTTGAACATCAGAATGTACAGTAGAAGGGGAAAAATTAAATATGTGTCTGTTTCCATCTTTTATCATGTTTATAAAATGGATATATGAATCCATCTGTGCCCATTAAATGTTAATGTTATATGAAGACTATCACTTTGCTTACAGTAAAACCTGATATTGAGACCTTGTTCTGAGTAACAATCATAATTAATTAATTTGTAAATAGAACTGAGTTCCATTGTGGAACTGAATATTGAAATACCATTTGCATTTACCCTCTTAATAATGGTAAGTTTTCTTAACTTTTACAATAATGTCCAAATATTTTGCTGTTATCATTAAAAATGTTCAGTAGACCATTACTGTGCTTTGCATTAACAGCATGAAAAAATCAGACACTGTTTTGATCTTACAGCTGAAGCTGTGTCTTTCTTGACTTAAAAGCATAACAGTTTGCTGCAAGTAATGTTTGTATAAAGAATATTTCCATCTATATCCTTTTCCAACTTACTCTTGGTTTCTGGAAGCTTAAGAATATGAGATCATTACCCAGGCTCCATTCCATAGTCTTAAATTCTATTCTGATGCACTGGAATGACCCTTTCATGGTGGATGGAGGGTAGGGGAAGAACTTCATTCTGTGTATGTATGATTCCATTAAAAGCTGAAACTCAAAATAAGTAGTATACTGGGGAAAAAAAATCCCACTGACTTTCTTGTTTCACTTCAATGACTAGATATTTTGTTGTACATGTCTTTCAAAACAGTAGCTGTTTTCTATAACTTGTCCTTTACATAGATTGATTTAAATCCTGCTGGTATTTTGCCTATGATTATCATCTTAGGGGTACATTTTAAACGGTGATCTAAACCTGACAAAACTAACCTTAAGTTAATGGTTGGGATTTTCAGTTAACCTTGTAAAATGATCACCAGATATCTCTCAGTGCAAAATTAAAAAGAGTTTATAAGCTGACAGTCTACAGAAATCAAATATTATTGGGGAAAATAAGTTTCATATTTTAAATGAGTCAGATTCAACATAAATGAAAGGAAGAACAACAAAATAAAGTAATGGAATACTGATCCTTTTTAAATAAATGACTAATAAGAAATAAAGCTGTTTTTCATAAAATACTTCATTTAGTTTTATACTGTGCTGTAAAGCAGTGGAGACACCTGACCTCTCGGTACTGCTGTAATACAAATACTAGTGTACAGGTGATGAACGATTAAATATCAAGTAATCTTTTTCAGCTGCCAGTTGAAGCCAGGATAGAAGTGACTAAGAAGGCTATTAAGGCAGTCAAACATCTTTCTGAGAAATCAAGAAAAAAAACTTCTGAGAATGACATGGAAGGTGTTGAAAATACGTCTGTTGTATATGAAGAAACTCTGAATCATTTGCAGCAATCTCTTGCTCATCTGGAAACTCTCACTCATAGTTTTATCACTTACCTGAAAAACAGCAAACAGGTAATGATTACTGATCAGGTGCTTATTTTTAGGGTTACCATGATTAGCAGTGATAGACATAAATGTTCTGTGGTATTTTATTAATGGTTTGGGTTTTCTTTGGTTTTGTTGACCTGTTTTTTTGAAAATTCACTCCCATCAGTCTTTTGTTTTTCATAGTGTACATTAAATCTTGGTAGAAAGAAAGACTCTGAATGATACAGCCCTGTAAATAAGTAGTACACTGATTCATGTTTAAAAATGGTCTCTTTACAGGATACACTACAGAAGTATGGCTATTTATATGATTTGTCAAGGTCAGAGAAAGAAAAAATCCATGACCAAGCAGTAGCTATGTGTATAGATGGTCAACCATTGGACATGATACAACAGCTGTTAGAAGTGGCTGTTGGAGATCTAGGTCTTTCTCCCAAGGATGTTGTCCAATGTGCTATTAAAAAAATTGTATGTATATTAAGGTAAGTGCACTGCCTCAAATAAGCCACAGAATTTCTTTTGGGTTTCTGGAGGGTTTTTTTGGTTTGTTGGGTTCAGTCGGTTGGTTGGTTGATTTTGTAGTAAGTATTTGTTTGCAAAATCCAGACAGTCAAAGCAAAAAAATGTGCAGTAACAGGAAAAGAGTTATTAGATTGTTTACCTATAATTTCATATTCAGATAAGACGGTTACATTTTCCTGAGATTGAGAAGCCTGGTCAATCTGAACAAAACAAGCCAAAGAACTCATCCTATTCACTGGAGGCTGCTTTGCAGTTACAAAATGTTAGCTTTACAATATTGTTCCATTGTGTGTGTCCACTTGTGACTCTTTGGCAAATTTATGTTTGCAAGTAATTCACCCCTCTTAAATAGAGTCAAAAGGTGTGTTTGTTCAAAAGCAGAGGGTACCTCATGCAGGTATTTGAACGGTACAGGCATAGCAATGGCTGTTGCCACAGCAGCTAGTCTTAAAGGAAGAAGTATAGTTTTCATTGTTGGAATAACTTTCTGGGATACTTCTGGGAGCTGTTTTATTTGTATTTTATTTGCAAGGTTTTGAAAATGTGTTTATCTGTCATTAAAATACAGGTTGTACTTTTTTTTGGGGTGTTCTTGCAAAGAATGCTTCTTGGAGATTTTGCTCTTCTTCCATCTCCCTTTGTGTCACACCTTACCTCCAAATTAAACAGCAGGTGTGAGTGCTTTATGCATGCTACAGCACTTAAAAGCAACAATGGTATCCTAAAAATATGCTGCTAACTTCCTGTAGAGAAACAGGCCTCTAATGTGAGGATGGGGTTTGTTTTGCTCAAGTCTTTCAGTGTTGTCATTGTTACTGTTTATTGCTGTTATTAGTGTCATCATACTGTGAGCAATCCCACCAACTGTACCAGAAGCAGGGCTTCATTTCCATCTTTTTCTGGGATTCATAGCATCAAACATCAGCAATTTTCTTTTTGATGGCATGAGACAAAACAAGTAACAAACCTGTTCATGCAAATCCAGCAAACCAAGTCATGCCTTATTTTAAAATGAGGGAGAAATAGGCCAGGAGAATAGAAAATGCAGAATAACGAGCTTCCACATGTGTTTATATTTGCACATCCCTGAATAATTCTGAGAGCTGGTCAACACCTGGATGATACAAAGGAACATAAGATGCAGTTGATGCTGACCATCTTAATCTTTTTAACAGTGAGTTTAAAGTTTGCATTAACTTCAATATGATCATCTTTTCATTGAATGTATTCTTTATAGTCTTTCTTCCAAATTACAGTTCTAATGCTTAATAGAAACAGTCTAAAACTACTGTTGTCTGTGGTGCATTTCTTCAGCTCTAGTCATGTCTTGTGCAAAGGAGGAGAGAATAGTCTTGCATTGAAGTCCTGCCTGTTTGGTTAGCTGTGCTTAATGTCTTATGGCTCAGAAGGGATGTCAGTTTATCTGGTTATGGACATGTTTACAGTCATGAGGATGTGGACACAGATGAGAGAAAGCTAAGCACATTGCTTGAAAAGCCTTTCAGTAAAATAAGATGATGCTTCTTGATTTTGTTTGATGCACAGTTCTAGCTCATCTTGCCATTTGTAGCACCCTGTATAAAAGTTGGTAGGAGATTTGACCACTTTCATAGCCGTAGAGATTACGAAATTCCTTTCATGTGTAATGTGAGACTTCACCATGTCCATTTTCCTGTCACAGTGAAACTGAAGATTTTTATTAGGGTGGTGATGTGATAGGGAATGTGGCTTGGGAGCTCAAATGACAATACATGAGGTAAGTGTGTATTGAAAGTGATTTGTTAGGGTTGAATGAGTCTGTGAAGGTTCTTTAACAAGACTTAGCATATGTAGAAATCCACAAATTTTTATAGTCATATAAGAGCAATCCATCATCTTTCCTGCCAAGCAATTAACAGCATTCTGACCTATGTCTTGGTGTTGTCTGTCAGAACAATATAACCAAAGAGCATCCCTAGCCCCTGTTGCTGTTGAGCTAGATCTGAGATGTGAAATTCTCAAGGCAGTAAGGAGACAAGTTCTAAGACTTTACATCTACATCCCTGTCAGTATTTGTGTTTCTAGGATGAAGAGAGCCTGAGATTTTTTTATTTCTATTTTTTTTTTGCCATCATTGTTGACAGAATATCAATAATCCTTAATCCTTCTGTCTGTGATGCTCTTTTTCCTTCAGAGCAGCATAAAAGTACTTAATTTGGCTTTTTTTTTCCTGCAGTCAGGTGAAATTAATTCATCAGGGATGTTTTCTTGTTTGAGGAAGCTCTCTTGGATTTCATTTTACTGTGTGCTACTTGTTCCCTCTTCCTGGCTGGGTCTTTGATGTACTGAATATTCCAAAGGGAACACCATTATATCTGTAACCTAGTGATCTCAGTAGAAATATTTTCTCACCTCCTTCTCCAGGGGTGAAGATGTTTTTATATCATCCATGATAAATGAACAGATACATCTCCTTCAACTATTTGTAAAAAAATCTCTTGTGAAGTATTTCTGTTCCAATTTGAAACATGCAACATGTACAAAAGAGTATTCTGTTGCTAAATGGCTGATAGACACTGTTTATCACCTCTAAGACCAGTTTAGATAGATAAAACTCTTGAGAATTTATCTTGGTTTTCTGCATGAAGAAAATTTGTGTAGGCAGGAAGATCTGAATGTACATAACAGAAACAGAGAAACAAGTCTAGCATGAAAAATGGTCTATTGCTCTACTTTTTCTTCAGCACATATATATATATATATATAAACACTACAGCAGCTTGTTAAAGTGTCTGCGGTCCTCTTCAACAGAAAATTCATTTCTCCTGTCACTTACTTTAAGCATTCTCAATGATGGTAGAGCTTTTGTGCAGCAACGTAAGTAATCTTGTCTCTCTTGTCTGGGTTTGTCCATTTGATGAAGAATAATTTGGCTTTAGAATAATTACTGTCCTGCTGTTTCTGACTGAGATATAACACTATGATGCATCTGGATATAAAGCCGACAAAGTCCAGTTATTTCAATTATAATGAGTCTCATTAATATGCAGAGTATGAGAAACATATCAAAATTCTCCTTTCTTTTCTGCTTCTTACCCACATTTTTCTGTGAATTGAATTATTTGTTCTTTATATGCATTGCAAGGCTCAAATGTCTGCAAGTTGATTTAAAGTTCTGGGGCAGAGAACATGGCCAGTAATTCCTGTGCAGCATTTTCCAGTAAACAGGGAATGCCTGTCCCTCTGGTAAAGAAAACTAGTGACAAAGATGGAAGAATTAGTGGGAGGCTTCAGATAAATTCATTTGTTGGGTAATGTGAACAGTAGAAATCTTTTTGTTTGTTTTTCCCCCTTCTTGGGGGTGAAAGGGAAGATCATTTCATATCATTCATGATAAATGAACAGACAGTCACCTATGGAAAGTTTGTCTAATACATGATAAAGAGCATGAAGTGATGATCTAGCACAAAATAAAATAGAAAATACTTGAAATTATATCCTACCTATTAGAAAATTCAGTAAGAGAATAATACTATAAAGAAGCATCTCCCTAAATATTGGGACCAATTACTTGTTGAGTTATTTGGCATCTCTTAAGCCTGGTGGTATTACCACAGATCTTCCTGTGAATAAAACTGAATGCATGTCTATCCTACGCTCAGAGGTTAGCTTTCAAGCCAGACCATAACTGAAATTAAAACATACTAGCTACATGCAATACTTGCATATCAGGGTTAATGGGCAAAAACTACAATTAAAGTAGTAGTCCTGCTTGTCTATCTGGAATGACAAACTACTACTCAATAAATGGAACATTTCAAGGAAAAAATCTTCAGGTGTATGTATTTGATATATTATACGGTGTGGTTACTTTATACAATAGTTTTGAAAGAAATCATGCAGGAAAATTCCTTCTTGTGATTGAAAATATGCATCTTTTCTTTCAGTTTCATAACTACAAACTCCCCTTCAAACACAGTAATATACCTTTTGTTATTAGTATATTTGCTGACTAGTACAGAAGACCCTTGTAGCAGTATTGTCTTTATAAAAGATAAATTAAGTTACTTTTTGATTCATTTTTCAACTCTGTACAGTATCACAGGCTTATAAACTCTTGACCCCTTCTCAGGAATCAGACTTCTTGTTAAATATATCATAAAATTATTTGCCTGATTTTAGGTACCTATGCTGTCACTTCAAGAGCAGTATTGACCAGTTCTGTTAACTACTTTTCTCTCCCTTGACTCTAGTTATGGCAAACAAAATTCCAAGTAGAAACTCTTGCATTGGTTTGTATAATATTTCACCAGCACAGCACACCTGCCTACTTCATATGACACATGTATTGGGCACTTCCCAATTCCACAAAATCTTTTGCTAAGGATGGTAGATTTAGATCTGATTAGATTTATCTAAGATTTGATTTTATCCATTACCTAAGATCACTCACATGATAAACTGGAAACTCTCCATGATCCGAGACTGTAGGCATGTTCATGGTTGGCTAATGACGGAAGACAGTTTGTCTGTTGAAGACATTATGACCTCCTTTATTTGCAGCTCCTATGTTTCTGAACTTGGGTGTCCAGATGGATGTAGTATTTCACAAAATCTTGGAAGTTTTCACAGGCTATGAGCAATGAGAAAGGTTTGGTGAAATTTTTAGTTCTTATTTAATGGCCAGTATTTTGCGAAGAAGATAAAAGCAGCTTTATTAGACTGAGTAGCTAACTTAGTAGGAAAAAACCCAGGTATTTTACTATTTTATCTCACTTGAGCCAGGATCATACCGATTAATTTTGTAACTTGGATATCATAATTTCTTGGTATTTCTGATGGAAACACTGCATTAGCATTATGGCTTTTTTCTCCAGCTTTGGATGATCACACCAACAATATTTTCCTTATGTTTAGAGCGAACACAAACAGTAAGAGGAAAATAAGGCTGGAGAAATCAGCTGATGTCATAGAATGGATTAGGCCAGAAGGGACCTGGGAGATCATCTAATCCATATTCTCTGCCATGGGGATGGATGCCTCTCAACTAGACTAGGTTGCTCAAGACCTCATGCAACCTGGCCTTGAACACCACCGGGGCGGGGTATCCATAACACCTCTGGGCAATCTATTCCAAAATCTCATCACCCTTGTACTGAAGAATTTTTTCCTAAGATCTGATCTAAATCTACTTTCCCTCAGTTTAAAAATATTTCCCCTTGTCCTATTCCTAGATGCTCTTGTGGAAGAGTCCCTCTCCAGCCTTCCTGTAGGATCCCCTCAGGTATTGGAAGGTAATTATAAGGTCCCCCTGGAGCCTTCTTTTCTCCAGTCTGAACAATCCCAGCTCCTTCAGCCTATACTTGCAGCAGAGGTGCTCCAGGCCCTGGATCCCTTGTGGCCCTCCTCTGGACTCTTTCCAACAGATCGTTTCTGATTTCATGAACAATCTCCTTGTAGTCATCCCAGGTTACCTGTCCTTGCTTCCACCCTTTGTGGATTCCCCATTTGTGTTTGATTTTGGCCAGCGAGTTCCTTGTTCATCTACATAGGCCTCCTGGCATCTTTGCCTGATTTCTTCTTTTTAGGGATGCAGTACATTTGAGTTTGGAGGAGGTGGTCCTTGAAAGTCACAGAATCACAGAATTCCTGAGGATGGAATAGACCTCCAAGATCATCAAGTCCAGCCTATGTCCCAACAACCATGACATCAGCTAGACCATGTCACTAAGCGCCACAAGTCAACCAGCTGTCCTGGGCTCCCAGTCCGTCCAAGGCTTTGTTCCCATGGTACACCACCAAGGAGGTTCCTGAAGAGGCCAAAGTTCGCTCTTCTGAAGTTGAGGGTTTCAAGCTTGCTGAGCACCTCCTTCTTCACTGCCCTTAGGATCTTAAACTCCACCATCTCGTGGTCACTGCAGCCATGACTGCTCATGAGCTTAGCATTGCCCACCAGCCCCTCCCTGTTGGTATCAAGTATTTTCAATGAGTATAATAATTAGGTTAAAAGATTTAGATTAAGTAAATGTATTCTCCTTTTAAGCATTCTTTGTACTTTATTGTATTTGAGGAACTCGATAAATCTTGCATCACTTCTCTGGAAGCTGAAGTAAATCAAAATAAGCCTTTATCAGTGTAATTACACTAGGCTCATACCTAGGAATTTTGAGGTAAACACTGAATCCTGTTCTGTTGTTTACAACATACATAATATAGCAAATAATCTTTGTGGAAGATTAATCCTTCATTAATAACATTTATTTCTGTTAGTAGCTACTTATTTCTAATCATTAATTATTAAGAAAAGAACAAGGCAATAATCTGTGGAAATCTGACACAATTATTTGTCTCATGAGCTGTAATCCCTCTTTAGATTCTCTAAATATTAGGCAGTGAAGGCAACATTAAGCCTAAGAAAATGCTAGCTTTCAATTTCTACATTACTTTTAAAATACTTTATTATTCTAGATGACTGTAACTTAGTGCTTAAATTCACCTTTTTTTCTTCTTTCCTTCTGTTTACTGGAGTAGCATCTGTCTGTGTATGACAAACTCAAAGCTCTTTGGAGATGTTCATACGTCTATTGTACTTGAGAATCAGCTTCACAAATGTATTGTCTGAAACAGTGGGCTTCTGTTTTCAGAAATGCCTATTAATTCTGTATATATGTTTCATCTGACTCAATTTTTTTGAGGTGATCAGAGCTTGGTTGTGATATGAGCTGCCTGCTTTCGTTTCTAATTGGAGAGATGAAAGGTTTTTGAAGAGCAAATGCTAGGACTGTTGAGAACAAGCCTCCAAAATTGAGCATACCCCAAATATAAGGTTTGCTGAGCAGTCTTCTTTGTTATAGAAATTGCTTATGTACAAAGATAATTTAGGGTACCTAGGGCTATAAGATCTTCATTTCTGTAGTCTGTCCTATTCTTTCTCATTACAATCATCATTCTCTTCTTAGTATGCAAACTTTATAAGCATTCTGACCTTCTTCCAGTCTTATTCAACATCTTTATCAATGACCTGGATGAAGGGATGGAGTGTACCCCCAGAAAGTTTGGTGATGATACTAAATTGGGAGGAAAGTCTGATACACCAGAAGGCTGTGCTGTCATCCAGCAAGATCTGGACAGACTGGAGAGCTGGGCAAAGGCAAACCTAAGGAAGTTCAAAAAGGGCAAGTGTAGAGTCCTACACCTGGGGAGGAATAACCCCATGTACTAGTACAGGTTAAGGGTAGACCCACTGGAAAGCAGCTCCATGGAGAGGGACCTTGGCGTCCTGGTGGACAATAAGTTATCCATGGAATGCTAATGTGCCTTTGTGGCCAGGAAGGCCAGTGGTATCCAGGTGTGCATAAAGAAAAGTGTGGCCAGCAACTCAAGGGAGGTTCTCTTCCTTCTACTCTGCACTAGTGAGACCACTCTGGAACACTGTATCCATTTCTGTGATCCCCAATTCAAGAGAGACAGGGATCTACTGGAGAGACTCTAATGGAGAACTGCGAAGATGATGAAGGGACTGGAACATCTCTCTTAGGAGGAAAGGCTGAGAACCCTGGGGCTGTTTAGTCTTGAGAAGAGAAGGCTGAGGGGGGATCTTATTAAAGGCTATAAATATCTGAAGGGTGGGTGTCAAG
>JANIJG010025331.1:0-62725 GCA_024611175.1 Megaceryle torquata
TTTATAAACATTATAAAACTATAGTCTCCAATAAATTTCAGAAGTTGAAGAATTAAAAGGAATTCAGAAAAAACCCAAAACAAACAAACAAACCACAAAAAAAAACCCACAAAAAACCCCAACAACAACCAACCAACCAAAAAACAACAACAACAAAAACAAACCCCAAACAAACAAACACCAAAAAAACCCCACACAAACAAAACCCCAAAACCCAAACATTCGGGCATCACAGTCTGACACCCAAAATTGAAATAGAGATTATTTGTATCCGAGGGATCTTTACCACATTGCATCTGAAACACTTCATTCCTCTGGAAGACTTGTTTATCGCATGAAAATGATCTTTAGCTTCTATAAGTAAAGATGTCATCTCTAATTACTACTTATCAGTTTCCAGACAAGCAATTTATGTCATTCAGTGCTCATTGAGAAAATCAGCATTTCAAAGATCTTGATCTTTTTAATCTTGTTTGGTTCAATGAAAATTTTGTCACACGTCCTAGTGGAAGATTGCTGTTTATAATCAGTACCATAGAGTCCAGATGTAGTTCTATCAGGATTAGATTATGCCATGTTGTATTATTGTAGCCAGTTATCCGGTGAATTTTGCAGTATCTCTGTGATTTAGGAACCTCCCTGGGCAACTTGCTTGTTCCAGTGACCATATGACTGATCACCTTCATGGGAAGAAAAAAAAAAAGTTTTTCCTAATATCTGATTTCAATTTCACATATTCCAAGCTGTGTCTGTTGAATCTGGTCTTTTTATTGTGATGCTTCCAAGAAGAGTTTGGATCCATCTCCCTTCCCTGCAACAGATACCTTCCTATGCAGTTGGCTCCCAGACTCTCCTGGGCGCAGGGGGTTATTCCTTCCCCAGCACAGGACTTTGCAATTCCCGTTGCCGAGAGCTGTGGCAGGTGCTGTGCTGCTGCTGGTTCTGTTGGCCGTGGAGGCCTCTCTGCTGGCTCATGGTGCTGAGGATTTCTGTTTTCTTAAGGCTTCTTCCTTAAGGTGGTTCCTGCACAGGAAAATCTCAAAGTAGGAAAAACTGGAACATGAGTTATCTGGGGATCTACATGTTCATTTTGTACCGTGTGTGGGGTTACTGCTAGAGAAGAGCCCTTGTTCCAGTTAGTGCCTAATCATGCATTTCACTGTAAAAAGAAAATCTAGAATAGATTTTTGCTAGCTACTCTCTTTCCTTTTTTGTGTCATCTGATGTTTACTCTTCTTGGTTTGAAATTTCATAGTTACAAATTGAAATATTTTAAAGTCTAAAATTTTAAATATTTTCCTTTTTTGGGGGGGTGGGGGGGTGTAGTGTCACTCCTAGAAAGCATCTTAAGAAAGAAGAAAGGGAAAAGAACAGACAAGTGATGGTACTACCAATAAAATTTTTTAAAGTACAATAATTTCTGAAATACTACTGGTGAAGAAATAGCTGGATAAGTGTCCCTTTGACACTTCTATTCCTTGAAAAGGGATAAGTCTTAGAGGAAAAGCATTCCAATGGCTAATGCTGCTTCCAAAGGGACAGTGGCATTTTGCCTTTCTTGGGATGAAGGAGGAGGTAATTTTTGAAAGAGGCAGTTTGGTCTCTTACCTTCTGAAAGCTTCCATGTGATCTTTTCTATCACTATAGTTACTCCTTTTGTTTCTAAACACTGAAAACACTTTCTTCTTTGGTATTCTGAAAGGTAGGTGGAAGGGAGCAGATCAGCTTTATATTCTATATATTTCTACATGTTTCTTCTTATTCTACAAATTCGAGTAAATTATCATTTGGAATTTCAGGTGGATTTCCCCTTGTCTTAATTTATTGATCTCGTATTTATAGTTGAAAAAGTGAGTATTATACTGCTCCTTTCTACTTCAGCTAACTTAAAACCCACTTTCTGATAAGTCTCAGTCAGGTCACTGCATTGTACAGCTTCATAGATCAATGTCTTCAGTGATTTATATCTTCTTATTGATTCTGGAAAGCTTGCCATTTCCAGACTGCAGGGTCTGTTTTCATCTCTTGTTTTCTATTGGCCATAGGGCCTACACTATTTGATCAAGGGGTTCATCATCAGTGTACTATTTTTTGATTTATAGAACAAACTGAATACTTAAAAATAATGGTTAGGGCAGGATGTCATTTAAGATTAACAAAATACTGATGGTTTTAGAAAAGCAATGACAGTTTAAACCAGCTTGAGAAGCTTACACAATGTGGGACTTGATTGTAAATTTCTCATTAATTTCCGTGGGAACAGATCTACAGTGAGCAGCATAATCCTAGTTTCCTTTAGTAAGATTTGAATATTTAATAATTTTATTGTCTCATTGTTGACACAGAACATTAAAGATGTAGATGAGCCTTTACTATAGAATTCTCATCAGGCTGCTGTTTTCATCCTCTCATGGTACAGGCACGTGTCTTAAACTATTACTGGTCTGGAGATACCAGGAGCAGGGGTAGTGCTTTTTTTTCCTTCTTCTTCTTCTTCTTTTTTTTTTTTGCCTTGCTTTGTTTTGTTTTCTGTATGTTCAGCTTACTTCCAGAGCTCCCATTTCCATCTGTTACCTTTTCACAGAACTGAAATGGCACTGGTCAGCAGGGTAGCACTTATTCCGCCTTTGTTGGACTTGACCTGGAAAGTATTTTGCTATTCAGCTTGAAAACTCAGCCTGCCTTTAATTGTGTGATTGTGAGGTATACAACAGAGTCTGTTTAGAAGAATCAAAAGATGGTCTCTATTTGAGGTAACACAAGTAGTACAGGAATTTCAGGGAAAAAAAGAATAAGCTGCACTACACCATTGTTTGCTGCCTTTGGCATGCTCACTCCAGAGCTTTCCATAGGATTGGATCAACCTCATGCAGGAGACGCACATTTCCTCTAGCAAATCTCTCTCTGTCCCTTCCTTTCTCCCCCCAACAGGCAGCTGCATTTGATGTTAGCAGAATTTTCACCCTTAAGAGGATTCTGTCATTCCAAAGGCCTTTGTCGTCTTCCCTCTTACTTGACTTGACTTTAAGCACAAAGGGTGTTTAAGGAGCACCTTTTTTCTTTGCTTTCTTGAGTATGGATTTTCCACTTTACCCTTGCCGTGTGTCACACAGGTAGAACTGGTTAAAGTGACAGGGCAGTGGCCTCAGCAAATTGCAGGCCTAAGCACAATTTCTAAGGTTAGTAATGTTTTCCTCTAATGTTTTCCTATTCTGCAGCTTTTCCAGGTAGGGGTAGGTGACATACCGGGGACCTTTTTTAGCCAGTGCCCGTAACACTGAAACTCTTTTATTATTACTCAGTGATAAAGTAGTTTTGGAAATATGTGATCTGTAAACACTCAAGCAGGGTAACAGCAGTAAGTATCTTCAGGTATTCCAGTGCACGCCATAGTAAAACAGAATGTCTGTTCTTGATTCTGCTGCTAGTGTGCAAAAGTTCATCAAATTTTGTAATTAGAAGAGGTGACCAGGATTTACTCGGTGGGAAGTTGCATTACTCCCCATTCTGGGATGAAATGTCATAACTTCTGCTTTCTTCAGTCAGCCCTTTGAAATTGCTGCCCCCCAGGTTCGAGTGGGAAAGGTGGCCCTCTGCAGATATTTGTATTTTCTTCCATTGTCAGCCAGATCTAATTCATGTCACATTTTTTCCCCAAAATGATTTGTTTGTGTTTGAATTATTTCAAAGAGATATCTTTGTCAGTTATTTTCCCTGAGTTCATCGAAGTGGTTTATGTCAATGTACTCATCAGGGCGACTAGAGGGGAAAATGATTTAATAGCTCTTTTACAGACACCTGATCATTGCATCAGTAAGTAGCAAGCAAAAAAAAATCCCACCTAACTACTATATTTATGGTTCCTTTGTGATCAGAATAGCACTAATGCTGGAAACCTGATGGAAAGCCTCTTGGGTGTGTATATTCCGAAGCTCAGAATGAGATATGTGCCTCATGGTTTGTGTAAGAGTATTCAGTGATTAAGCCCATAGCTTATAAAATTGATTCTTGATTAAAATTTTAACATAGTAATAGTCAATTTCTAAGCCAGTTAATATTTAAAAAAGACTCTTAGAAATGTGATTCACGGTGGTGGTTTTTAATTCACTTATGTTTATGGGTTTTAATTAAGAGACTGTCTTGCTGTTAACTCTCCAAGAGTTATATTTGCAGTTTTTCAAGCTGGATCAGTTCTTCATGAAAATACATATTTTTATGCTTAGACAGAGTTTGTAGTAGTTATGGGAAATACATCTCACAGGCTAACCAAAGATTATGAAAGTATGTGCCTTTGTATATAAGAATTGTAAAAGAGGCATACAAAGAAAATTAAATGCCCATTAAAGGACTTCTCTAGGCTTGGGGTGACATGCGTTATTTAATGTTGATTTACCTCACATTTTCCATTCTTAATCTTCTCATTAGTTGTCAAACTGCATCTGCTTAGATAGTTAGAGAACATGGTTTGCAGATGACAATTTACTCTGCACACAGGCGTTGTTCTCTTTTTTCCCCTGTATGCTTGCCTTGCTGTTTTGGACAATGTTTTACACTGCCTGCTTGTAGTCTCCATGTTTCCTTGCTCTGTCTCATTCTCTGTCTCAGCACAGAACTTGGGCAAATAATTAGGGAGCCAGTAGGATTCATGGTTCAATCCCATCATTTTTCTGACCTCTTGTAAAACTCAGCAGCTATAGTCCACTCAGCTGCAGCAGCTAAGAATAACCAAATTTGACTGACTTATAATAGACTGGGGCACTTCTGAAAATTTTTCTGTCAATTTGATTCTCTCCAGTTATATATCAGTGTGGATCTTCAATCAGTATTCAGGTGGTAGCTTGATTCTCAGGCCATTATTTAGTAATTCAGATATTAGCTCTAGATGAAGAAAGGTGAAATACATTAGGCATGGACATATGTTAGCTTTTCCTCAGTAAAAGGTTTTATATCTCAATGGCAAACCACTTTCATTGAATGCCGTTACGCTCAACTTTCATTGCAACTTTTAAAGAAGAAAATAGAAGTTATTTTTATAAGAAGGGTATGAGTTCCGCTTTCTAAAAGCTTAAGGTGATGTAGCAGTTAAGTTGCCCATACACTGTGCAGCACTGGCACAGCAGTACATTTCACAGACCCTTCATGACTCCATTTCATTAGTACTGTAGTCTTGTAACTAATAACTTGCTCTGTCTGTTTTAGGTTTTTTTTATGAAAGGGTGATTGAAAATATTTGTACCGTTAACTTCATTTCCACCTGTGAATAATGGCATTTTTAAAATTCATTCCAGGAAAAACTGTCAGAAGACAGTAGGAAATGTAAAGAAGGCATGGAAAAAAATCACACGCCAGCAGATGAAGATTCAAGAAGTGAAACCAGCAACACTGAAGAGGAAAAAGAAAAGACAAAATTGCTATTGGAGCGTTTGAAAGCTTTGGAGGTAAGAAGTACAACCGTTTCACACATAAAAGAACATCCTGATCCCTGCCTCATTCATTTATGGGCACTGAATCACCCTATAGTGTAAATCTAATCTTTCACAGTTCACCTGTACTCATGTTATGGGGCATTTTTTTATGATTCATTTACCAAGGATGTACAAGAAGCTTACTCTTAGAACCACTGAAAGGATCCCTCTGTAATGATGAGTATCGGATATCTTTAAAAAGAACTTCACACATCATTTTAATTCAATTGAGACCATTTAATAAGAAAAATTGTTTTTACTTGTTTTGTTTCAATTATTAATGTTGTAAGACTAATGTATGGTTTAACATCTGTCATAAAACCAGTGTTGCTTCATTGTAGTTTATTGCTCAACTTTTAATTTCTGGACAGCTTGCTTGGGAGAGCTAAGGTCTTTTTACTGCTAGATTGTGGAAAATCTATTTCCTTGTAGACCTAATGGAGAACTGCACAGTCTACAGTTTGAGTGCATTTCTGGTAAATTAGGATGTGCAAAATAGTGCATCTTGTGGAAATTCCTAACTAGAGGAAAAGTTTTAAAGTTAGGCAAGGTGCGGGTAGGATTTTAACTGCTTTATATGTGAATGCATTTTGTGCTTCTTGATAGAAGCATGGGCTTCAATGTGTATAAAAATAAGGTTATGCATATTTTAATATAATTTTGAACTAATACAAAGGCATCTTTTTAACTCATCTAGTGCTTTGTCCATTCTCTCCTGTTCAGGTATCTGTGTAGTGTTGCATGGATGGATGGATAAATTAATGCCTTATGAACCATCTTAGTGCCTTTTTGCCCACTTAGTGTCTTGGTAAACGAAGACTTCATCACTGGGCCTATACATTTTTGGTGAAGGCTCATTTGCATAATAATTTTTGAGTGGTACTTTGATCAAATTAAAACTTGATTTTTGTTCTTTAGGATTTTGTAAAATATGAACAGTTATAATCATGTTTGGGTCTAAATATAGAACCTGAAATTTGAAAGCTATAGGCAGTCTCCAATATTTCTTTAAAATTTTAGGTTGTTTGTAAGATAAACACATTTAATATTAACTAACTCTACTCTTACCCTGGGAAAAAAACACAACACCAAACTTTTAAGGTCTATAAAACTCTGATAAATGTACAATTTACTGTAGTCTTGCTTTGTCTGGCAATGGAAAATGACTGTAGGATACTTGTGGTCATTTATTTCCAAATATGCTTGATCTGTGCTTGCTTCACCTTGTTCTTAATCAGTCTGCAGGACAGTTGCAGTTCTTTATGGTTTCAGTTGTTAGGAAGTTGTTCGATAATGTCACAACCTTTATCAGTTGTGGCAAATTGCCCAGGTACATAATGTAACGTTATGGGCAGACAGAATCTGGTTCTGGAAGGTCAGTGAATAGGTCTCCTCACTGATGTCAGTGTTGTGCAGTGGCTGGTTCAAACCCACATATTAGCGAATGCCAATACTTCAAGAATTAATCTTCATAAATAGTCTAAGGAGTTATCAAAGTAGAGAGATGAACTGCTGGGCCAACATTAATTGTGACCCAAGATAATTAAAATGAAGCATTGTTAATTTTGTGTTGTTTAATGTTATATTTTCTCGCATCTAATTTTTCTCTCGAAGAATATAAATCGCAATGTCAAAGACTCTGTGGTTTGGTAATTAAGAGACATACTTTTTTGAAGTTATAGGCAATTAGCAGTTCTAATCCCTTACTATTTGGAGAGTAATTATTCTAAATATTTTATTAGTCTATATAGAAAGGAACAAAAAATTGCTGTTTATTAGTTCCTGTGCTGTGCATGTCAGAATCTTTAATCTTACTGTACATGATTAGATGTTACTGTATCATACACAATCAATAAAATCAGCAATGCTAATAAAGTACTTACTAAAGCTGGTCCCCCATGCACTGTAGAATCTGACTGCCTATAAACATATCCTAGTAATAGTCAAAATGTGGGACCTAATCCATTAATACCTATTTAATTTCATGACTATCAGCACTTTTAAGAAGTCTTTTAGTATCTAAGTTCATATTAGTTTGTTACTCAAGTGTAGCTCATGACAAGATGTAGTATAGTGTGTTTCAGCATTGTAAAATTACTCCATCCTCCTCCCTACCTGTATTCATTATCCCATTGCTGCTGCTGGTGAGCTGCTCTTCAGATGAGGGACCGTGTGTGTATATATGTGTATGTATGTGACAGTCTACATCTAGGGAAAAGTTGGAGCGTGGTGTGATCTTATTATTATATAAAAGTTTAGATTCAGCAGGTAAGATTTTTTTTCTGGTTAATACCTTCTCTTGACTGATCACATTAAAAGAAAAAAAAAAGCTGAATATGTCTGAGCTAAGTTTCAAATGAATGAAATGCCAAAAGAGAGAAGCTCTCCACCAGCACAGGGATAAATGGGCAGTTGGACTGGTACATATACAAAATAATATATCATTTAGTTTCTTTTCTTTTAAATATCGATATGGGAGAAGAGTTCCTGTTCGAGACATGAAATAAAGTGTTTCTACCCTTCCTGGAGTACTGCCATGGTATATAGGTACGTGGTGGTTTTCTTCAGGAATTTCTGTCAGTGTGAGGGAAACTGCAGTTGTCTTGGAGTATTGCATGTATACCAGGAAATTATCAAATCTAAGTGTGAAAACAGGGGTGAAGATTCATTTTCACAAAAAAAAATCTTTCAATGGTTTATCAGTGGAGTTGAATTTAACATTTCTCTTTTGTTTCTTATAATTGGGTGCTGTCCAATGTATTACCAAATATATTTAGGTTTTGTTAACCTCTGTTTAACCTAGAAATATTCTCACTGAACAATACAAATCAGTATAATAAAGTGTCTTTATAGTCAGCCCAAGTGAAAGCTATCATATACTTTGATAAGAAATATATATATATTTGTATTCTACTGCTCCTTTTACTGGTAATCCTTTTGCATCTTTTATCATTTACAGCAAATTCTGTTTCCACTCTACTGACTGATAAATACCATACGTTTCTAATCAAATGAAACAGATGACAAATAACAAATGGTTCGTACCATCTCATAGCCCATTTTATGTAGTTGAAATTAATTGTGATTTCCTGGATATCAAAACTCCTTTGTGCCTTCAGCATTTTTAGTTGGCTGCTCTTGAAATGCCACTTAATTTACTTCAGCAATTATGATCAAATGCTTTCTAACTCTTACAGAGCAATAAAAAAAAAAAATCTCTGATAACTTGTCTGGGTATGTGGAGTGCTGCAAAAAAATGAAATATTAATGAAGTTCGGTGAATAACATATCAACTCCTTGGTGGAATTTCATTTTATTAATCCGCTTTCATCACCAGAAGAATTGCAATTTAAAAAAAAAATACTAACCAGAAATGTACAAAAAGTATAATTTATTCTGGACAGGCATCAACCACTATACAGAAATTTCAGATCCATGTAGGTATATACACAATTACAGTAAAACAATAATGTTGTATTTCCAAAGCCATATGCAATGTAAGTTGGAAATTTTTCACAAAACCTTAATTTGCCCTCCTGGGTATGTTAGGTATTGTACAGACTCCCATCATGAGATTGTATCTTATTGGTTTCCAGCAAGAACTGTTTACACAGACACAGTGAACAGAGGAAAGCTCTGAGAATATTCTTTACTTGAAAAACAGTTTCTGTAAAGTTTCTGTAAGACTGCCCAGAGCTTTGTTATCCAGTCTGGAGCTATGGACTCTGTCCCAGTTTAGCCTTAAATGACTGGAATACGGGCTGCCCAGGCACCTGCATAATTGCAATTGAATTAAACGGATATACTACGTTAGTGTCAGTCTTCATCTAAACATGTCTGTAAAAGCCATAGTTACTTCGATTTCAAAAATTTAATCAGTGATAAATACTGTGTCAGCTTTGAAGGCTTATTAAAGTCTGTCATTTGCACAGGCATTTATGCAGCATGGCTAATTCTGTGTGAATTAACTATGTTTAACATATGAAGTGTTCCAGCTCTTCCGGACTTCCTTCTTTGCAACTGCAGTAGTGTAGCTTTCTCAGTAAGCATTTACTTTTGGTTGGTTATGAAGAAAATAAGTTGACTGGGATTACTCCAAACTAAATGACCAAAGAGTACTTAATGGAGGTCGTTTTGGACAATGGTCTGCTTTGCCAGTAAAAAAGGGATTCTGTACAATACACAATATTGTTAGTGGGGTTATGTCCTTTCACAGGCTGCATGCCCTCTCAATTCCTCAAAAAGGAAAGGGAGTGTGAGTATATATTGAATGCAGGCTCAAGAAGACTGAATTCAGTTCCCATCTCAGCTGCAGATTTCCTGCATCCTGTACAGTTTGTTTCATCTGTTTGTGCCTTGGTACCACATCTGTAGACAGGTAAAGAGCTAGAATGTGGCATGTAGTCAAATACCTTGGGAAGCATCCTAGTTTCCTCTGACTTATTCCATCTGAACATATTCTTATACTCTGACTCAAAGACACAAAACTGGAAGCAACTCAGAGAGGAGGATCGTAATGCCCTGGTTTAGTCTGTAGGGTAGGTAACATGTTTTATGCAGAAAACAAAGAGGAAAACAGGTTGCAGAAGAGATGGGATTAAGGTTTTGAGTCAAAATGTGTCTATCCAGCTCTTAGATGCCGAGTTACAACATATAAGAAACACTGAACTACAGATCCTACGCTGCAGGAAAACAGAATATGAATTTCCTCTACTCACTCCAACCCTTTCTCTGTGCTGTTTTGCTTATGAAGGCAGGCATGGGATTGACTTCTTACCTGCATTTCTGAAGGCCCCACAGCCCTTCCTCCCAGAAAACACTACAAGTCTTTCATGTAAGCAGCATGCAGGCGTGGTTCCTCCTCTGAGGCTTGTAAGTTGATCTGTACAGCAGGAGTCAGCATGTACCAGTGTACCATCATGTGGTGCACCGTGCTTGTCTTGCAACAAGATGTCCATCCATTATGGAATGAGTAGTGCCTGTTTCCAGGGTAGAACACCCTGGTTTTGCTAGCACCTATTCTGCATAAGCATGCCTGATTTGGCCACACATGGTCCCATTCCACTCGCCTCTGTGAGATGAGCCGTGTACCATCACCTTGTTATCAGGAATTAATGAGTTTTGGTTATGAGATGATTCACCCACCTTAGCTTATAATGGTGCACAACTAATGACTTGCTAAGCCCACAGTATTTACATTCTAATTAAAGTAGACACTCTCAACAATGGAGTGGCTCCCCTGGTTTGTCCCCCTTCCCTCCCAGAAGTTCTTAATGGGCATGAGTTCCACTGGCCTCAAAAGATGATTGAAGGTTGCTCACAACCTCTCATTTTTCACCAAACAGCAAGCCACTGGGGTAGCATTAAATTGTAACCTTGAAGTTGTCAAATGAAAAGCCTAATTCATGTGTGAAAATCTCATTGCTTGCGGGTGACTGAGACTCAATGAAAGTTTCAGTAAACTAAGCTACAGTAGAAGCAGTATCTGCTAGGGAAGAGTCACAAAACCACTCTAATTTTAATTATAGAATTTTGCCCTCTTGCCCTTTGCAGTTCATCGTAGAAAGATGTGTTTTGTTTTAATAAATTGAGCTTTGGGAGAAAACTCACTCAGGGTAATAGGCTAAATGTTCAAATATATTAGAGGGGTAATTTCCCTTGTATCATCACCATTAAACAAATGAGGAAGTATGTCAAGTATTTCCCATATTATGTTTTTACTACCCTGCAGAGAAAGAAAGACATTATATCAATGAACTATAAAAAAGATTAAAAAGAATTATGACAAGGGTTCATATTTCCTTGAGTGGATTGAGAAGATAACTACTTAGATTGGGGTACTGGTGGTTTTTATTTTGCTCTCACACTATTTAACCTTCTTTATTTATTCCTCAATTTCAATGTACTACAATGTAAAATGGTAAGAAAATTAATAATTATATAATTTTCCATGGAAAGAAGCATACAGTATGCAGGGGGAAAGAGCCTGAGTTTCTGAAAATAACTGTGAGGAAAAACTTGTTTATTGAAGTTAAGCTGCTTCACTTTGTTTTGTAGGAAATTTAAACCACTCTATGTAGATGCATCAAAAAATCATGAAACTTTTAAATATTTTGCAGCAGTGTTCTGAATGTTTTGTAGCAAACAGTCTTGTTCCAGCCAATACATTTAATCTGATTCAGCCAGAAACCTTTTCTTAGCCCAGTGCCTTGGCCATCCACGTAACTAGATTCATTATGCTGATGAGTCACCAAAGGCCAACCTGCTTAATCCTAATTATTGGATTATTTTACTTTTAAATCTTTTGAATAGGAGACTTTTATAATTAGTTTTCTGAACTGTGCCTAAGAAGTCTCTTTTTTTTAATATAGACAGGGATCAGACGATGCGTCAGGAAAAGTCTTATTTCAAAACTCACCCAGTGGCTGATAATGAATCAGTGCTGACTTGCATCACTGGTTTTAAAAACAGCTCAGTTTATTCTAGCTCTTTGCTGGTAATAGTATTGGCAAACTCTTTTAGCTTCCCAATAACTGAGTAAATATTAAATTAAAACCAAAGGCACTATCAAGCTGAATGTATTCTATAATTGGTTGATGCTTGAACTCTTTTACCATAGGTCTTCAGAGGCTCAGTTGTTCCTAGGCTTTGAGAAGCAAATCTCATGGCTGCTACCTGTTTCTCCTGGCCATTTTTCTCTGGGGTGCTTTCCTCTCTGCCGTATCTCCTCACCCACTCCTGCTGCAGTGTTGAAAAGCACCTCCTTCCAAGATGTTTGCACCCTCCCTTCTGCCAGTTTATGCCCTCCTGCTGTTCAGATGTCCCACTCTGGCTTTTCCATCCATCCTACTCGCTGCCCGCAAGTGCATGAGGCTGCATTCTCCATAGTGGGCACAGAGACTGGGTAGCTTTCAGTGGTCAATGCACCTTATCAGTTGGGAAGTTAGTAGAAATAATATCTTCCTATATAAGATGAAGATTAATAGAAACCTTTTCTGAGCAGAATTGAATTCAGTTAGCATGTGATGAGTATTTAGCCGAAGAGAATAAACTCCTTGCAGACATGTAAAATATTGAGGATCTAAAAGGGCTTTCTTTTTTTTTCTCTCTCCTTTTACACTTCTTTTTCCTAAGCCAGTCAAATTCATGCAAATTTCTGTTTTGACAAGTAAAAATCAAGATGATCTAGTAGGGATATGAATTACATGGGGATGTTGAAAATAGCTCTGCCCACTGGATGTAGGAAGAGCTGTTCAAATTTGCTGTTTTTCATTGCTCTAACCTTTTGCTGCTATCATTAGAGACTGCTGATCCACTGTTCCACCAAACAGCTCCATCTCCTGAAATGCAACAGTGCCTTAAAATAAACAAGGCTGTACATGAAGTCATTGCCTCCATGGCTTATGGAGAGGGATGGAAGAGGCCCTGCATATCTGCATTTTTCTGACTATTCAATTCAATTAAAGCTTAAAATACTTAGTTTCTAAAATCAGCTGTGGTGCCTCCTGGGAATTTTAGCCTGAGTACCAGCTGATACCGTTTTCTTTTCTAAGTAAGTCTAGGGGGGGAAAAAAAAAAAAAATTACATCTCCTGTGAAGCACCACAGTAGTGTTTCAGAATTGCAATGTTTAGGGTCAAAAATACACAGAGCCTTGGAGGTTTTGGCACATGTTGAAAAGGTAAAAATTTTCAGATTGACTCTCTGCTTTCTGCTATGTGATACACACAAAGCAGTAATCTGTTGAAATTTGCTAGTTTAACAAAGTGTTCAAAAGAATATACTCTGATTAGTGTTCTTATTCTGTTAAGTTTTCAAACTGCGTTTACTTGGCTAAGTGTGACATCATGTCACACACCATCAACTACTTGTATAATGGGAATTTTTCTACATGTCAGATTTTTTCTCCTTTAGCCTGCTCATGCAGTCAATTTAGGTTTTAATAAGTTACTAGCTTTCTACTATCAGATATTTCAGTGCCCTTATCACACACATCAGTCTATCCAAGTGTGGTGCATCGTGTGAGTAATTCATGCTGTTCCTGATTTGTACCTTCTCAAGGTAGAATGACATAAGATACCCTTTTTGAGGGCAGTGAATCCATTATGTTCCAGGTGGAAGAAACATTTATTATATGCAAATTCTAATTTTCATTAATATTTTATTCAGGCTACTGTTTAGAAGATCCTTTAGTTTTCCAATAGTGTTGATTTTTTCCCTAAATTATGGTGCATGCAGTTGTGAAAATTTTAGGTAAACTGTAGGATCCTTAAGATACTATATTGAGCTCTGGATTTATTTCTTTTTTAAATAAGGAGAACATGGGTAAGGGTTTAATGTTAATTTTAGCATGACTAAATGTAATTTCTTATTGTAAAAGCAGATTATAAATTCTTTTTTTTCTATGGTATTCCAGATCCCAGTACAACAGCTCTTTTCTTACAATTATGTGCCACAGAGAAAGCTCTGTGGTACTTCCTTGGCTGACATAACAAACACTCTTTAAATAGTTCAAAGTATTGAATATGGCTACAAGAATAATGATTGGTGCCAGAAGGTCTGAGAAATAGGTGTAGTCAGTGAAGAAAAGGTAAGTCACAGAAGTCAAGGAAAATCATCTTGGTTTTATTAAACCTGTCAGATTTTCTCTACTGAAATAAATGTTAACAGTGTTCTGCAAAGAGTCCTTGCTAGGTTGCAGTGAAGGAACTTGATATTTCAGTCTGACTTTTATAATTTAAATAATGATAGTTTTTCAGTGCCCTTCTCTTCACATATAGTGCCTCCTTGCACGTAATCAGTAGATAATGTAACTTCCCTTTTTTAGCAGTCGGGCATGTGGTACAATTGCAAAGTCACTCTCCCCACTGAATGAAATGAGATTTTCCAACACTGTGTTATAGATCTAGGTGACTGTGTTTATCCCAACACATCTATCATTTCAGAGAGCGAGAGTCAGTAGGGTTTTAAATAGTTTCTATTGGATGTGCACTCTGGGCCCAGCTCTACACAAGCACATTCTGTGAGCCCTCTCATTGCTCACAGCAGCACTTCTTTCCCAGGAAAGGTTCTGTGTGACAGAGGTTTTACAATCACGCCTTGTATTTTTAATTTACATACTAATGCATGTAATTTGGCTGGCAGTAATGGCAGTTGTATAGTTCATAAACTAAATAAATAGCTGCATGTCAAACTAACGTTATGAAGAAAATCCTGGTATTCTGTGGACATTCTCCACTGGCTCTGTAGGAAATCCCAATTAATTTACCTCAGCTGTTAGAGCCAAATCCCTTACAACTCTTACATAGCAAAATCATTTCTCTCTTTTCATTTCTATTTACTGGCTTTGGAAAATGATGAAGCAGTAATGAAGTCTGCATGGTGATGCACTTTTTCTTAATTTGATAGTCATTTCCTCTTGGTTTGTCTTGTAGAAATACAGAAGTGGAAATTAGAACTGGGCTTCTGGGCAGGTAGTTACACTCCTATTACCAGAATTACTGGAGCTATGCTGACTTCAAGCATGTAAGGGTCTTGGCTCATGTGTTGGCCATATGTTTAGCTGCACATGTGAAATCTATAAGATTAAGATACTCATGAAATTCAATATTGACTGCCTTTATTATGCAGCCACTTTAATAGTCCACAGCAGAAAATACTCAAATGATTATTTTTAAGTCTGCTTAATCTGTCATGGTGACAAGCACAGATTTTCAGTTTAGTTATAAATATATAAAGAGACTAGATAAATCAGATGTGGAATAGACTGACTTTGGTCCACTGTGCATGACTGATTTTTGCTGCTGCTTCTGTGGATACCTGATTACTCATTAACTAATTATTTAATTTCAATGCATTGTCAATATACATGGGTACAATATCAGTTTATCTGTGTGGACATGTATGCATACGTACATACATCTTTTAATACACATTTGTCTGGTTAAGATCCACAGTACTATTAAATCTCAAGTAGAAGGAGAGGGTTTTTTTTTTCTTAAGAACCTTCTTTGGGGGGAGTATTTTTTTTTTTTTTTTTGTTATATGTTTTGACACATAGCCCATCCCTGCCAGCTGTAAGCTGCCTTTCCCTATATAGCGTCAGGGAGATGAGCCATTCTGTTTGGTCTCAGGCTTAGCACCTTTCCTCTGCTTCCCACATCAAGCAGCTGAACCAGGGTCTCTGCCCCAGGATAGCCTCTGTTCTGCCATTTAACAGTGTGCAGCTGTCACCTTCCCATTGAGACCGGGAACTGCCATCAGGTCTTTTTGACCTATGTGCCCATGTTCCTTTGCAGGTGGAGAAATAATTAGATTGCCTGGCAGGGCTCTCCAGTTCCATCTGGGATATACAGGCACATAATGCCATCTAGAGGGCAGAGTTTCTTCCCTTCCCACAGGAATACCTGTCATAACTGCTGGCCTTCCATCACATGTGGTGACAGTGCTCATTCATCTTTGTGATTCATGCGTTTTCCTGTTCTTCTTCTGGTTAGTATCTAGTCATTCAATACCAGGACTTGGAAATCATTTAGGAGAAGAGAAACACTCAATTAGTAATTACAACTGTTTCTCTTTAATAAGCCTGCAGGTTTCCTTGTTGTCCTCAATCAGCCAAATTGTTCTTCCAGAAAAATCCTTCTGATTTTAAATGCTCAGGGTCTTGGTGTTTAAGTTCTTTAGGAGAACATTTAAAAAGAGTTTTAAAAAGAGGAAGCAAGTGAGACCTAGGTTTAGCATTCATCTTTTTGGTAAACTATAAGAAAAATACTACTTACAAATTGGTTAATTTGCTAGAAAAAGTCCTATGTAAAGTTACTGGAGCAACACTTTCAAGTCAGCTGAAGAAATGTATCTGAGGGTTGTGCAGTATGTGACTGCTGTGTGTTTAGACAGAAGAAGATAAAATCTTTCTCATATTGCATCTCTTCTGCTGAAATACTTGGTTAGCATTTCTCTTAACAATTTATGGTAAGCTTGAAATGAGCAAAGACGGGCTTTTCAGTGATGAGGTCATATGCCTCAAACAGCTAAAATTTCTTACTTGCCTCCTAATAGCTCCTTCTTTTTTGTCTTTTAAACCTTATGTAGTTTGCTTCTTTAGACCTTACACGTGTGCCAAAGTAAAGCCTGTTGCCCTATCCTCGATAATTTGCTTCAGTCATATATTGCATTTGATGTTGCTGTACTATAGTGTTAACTGCTGTAACATTAATGACAGCTGTAAAGGCAGCATTTCCTCAAGGAGAGGGTGATCAGGCATTGAAATGTGCTGCCCAGGAAGATGGTGGAGTCACTGTCCCTGGAGGTGTTTAAGGAAAGGCTGGATGTGGCACTTAGTGGTCTAGCCAGTGTGGTGGTGGTGAGACATAGGTTGGATTTGATGATCTCAGAGGTCTTTTCCAGCCTCAATAATTCTGTGATTCTTTCTGTAACCTTAAATCTGATCTGTATCATCATGCAAACAATGTTATTAGGTGTATTTTCTCCCCAGTGCCATGCAGAGATAGCTGTTCCACATATACATATATTAATTTGATTAAATTAAGGTAGGATGAGTGAAACAGAGAAAGAGGATGTGTTACAAGCTTTATAAACAATATATTCTTTTTATATAGTGCCCTGACATTCAAGATAGTTCAGGTAGCAGAAGCAGTGCAGCTGTGTGGCATAGTTTTCATTTGAACTAATTAAGTCTTCTGAAACCAGGGTACTAACCCAAATAGAGCAATGCATTAGCAACCCAAGCCAGCTTTAGCAGAACTTCACAAAGCTGCCTGGTGTAGTGTTGACAGAACTTCACTGCTAAGGAAACAGCTTGTGTCTTCCTCTTGGCTCCTCTTGGTGTGGCAGAATACTTCTTTTTCTTTTACTTCCTTTTTCTTTACTTCTTCCTTTCCTTTACTTCCTTTTTCTTTTTCCAATAATGGTTTAATTTGTATTCATTTTATCAGATCTTTTGTCCTTTACAGTGACCCCGGGGTAACTATTCAAAATTGTACCAAATAAGATGAGTAAAACCAGGTATTCTTAGATGGTTGTAAAAAAACTGTCTTGCTAGTATTAGGCAAAAACTGTATTTTTCACAGAGAAATTGAATAAAAGTAAGAGATAAGAACTTCTTGTTTTTAAGCCATTTATTTGCCCTGCTAGTGACCTCTGCCAGGCAGGAATATTTCCCTGTTGCAGTCCAGTCTGACAGAGCAGTAATGTGATTGATCCTAGGTATATATTACATTGCCTAGTATTTCATAAATTGATTTATTTTTGTTCTTTACTCCGCATTTTCCCTTTAGGCCAATTGATTAATCACTGATACTGCTCTTGAACAGCAGCTTGGAATAACAGCAACATTTCCTCATGTTTGATACTTGTGTTAGTGTATAGGCTATCAAATTTGGACATGTAAAGGTGGGTTTAGATCCGGTGGATGCACTTGAGTTGTGCTTGCTTACGAGTGATGCAAATTTGGCTCATTAAGACATCAGAGCTGGGCTGTTGGGCTGCTGCTGCTGTAGTTCTCATGCCTGAGCTTCTTACTGGAGCACCACTGAACCCTATCAACTTTGACTTACTGTGTGTTCCATACGAGACTGTTACTGTTATACAAAACTTGGGGGTTTTTAAGAACTTACAGTTTGCTACATTCTCCCAAAGTGTGTAGTCTAAGGCTTTTCTTGGACCTCCTAGGGATGCAGTTTACCAACAGATATAAGTACAAAGAACAAAAATAGAGACATTTTTTTGTGCTGAAGAACAAGGTTAAGTAAATAATTGGAAAGTATTTAGTATTGCACAGTAACACTTAACAACATAATTAAAATGGAGTTTACTTTCCATTGTAGCTGGCTTTAATGCATGTTTCTGTAGAGTTTCGTATTTTCTATTTTCATGAAGTACAAAGCTGTAAAATTATCCAAGTGAAAATATGCCCCTGACACACCTCTGTATGTAGGAAAAAGCCTTCCCAGCAGCCCTATCTTTAATTTGATGTTATGGGATACATTCTTGTCCTGGTAGTTTACTTCCTTAGGTGTATTAATGTTAATTAAGAATCTGAAGACAGCCTGTTAGAGTTGCACATCTACCTCAGCGAGCAGCACAGTGTAACAGGAGCAGATCCTCATAGCCAAGCTGTTTGTGTTAAGGATTTGACATCCACATCATATACATTTGAGGGAGTTTACTTTGGCCGAGCTCTAGTTAAGCCCAGCAGCAGCTGGAGTTCCTCTTCCAATTTCATGTAAAAGAAACCCAGTCCATTGTCTCGAAGGCCACAGTGCAGTGTGAATTGTAGCCTGGTGAGTGCAATGATCAGAAAAATCAGTTGAGAAGGATACTCACTGCACATTCAAGCCAAAAAGCCAATGTAGATGCACCTGATGTCAGCCAGCACAATAGGAGAAATTTAATATGAATAGTTAGGATAACATTTGGGTACTGCCACATCACACAGTTTATATGAGATCCTCATCCCTCTACATCAGTCTTCTCTGAAGCGAGCACAGTCTGCAGGGCAGAAAAAACAGCGGCAGCTCCAAACTGTTGAAGCCTTTAGAAGAGACATCATTTGGGGTCTGGATTGTTGTTCTTTTGAGCAAAATACAATTACTCTGTGAATTCACTATTCCACTCTAAAAGATTAAAAATTAAATGAATCAGAACTTCTAATTTCACAAATGTCAGTGCAGAAATCAACCTACCACGTATTGCTATGTGGAGTGAGAGGCATTGTTTGCTACTTACTGTGCCTAAGAAAAAACAAATGAGAAAAATGTTCAAAGCTTTCAGGAGAAGCAAGGTGATGTTAGCAAATAGAGTTTTATTTCAGCTAGCAAGAAATGAACAGTAATTTTGTGATTCAGTTATTAGAAGTTAGCTATTGGCTACAAAACAATTGCTGCACGTTCTATGGCGTTTGATCCTGTTTGTAATACAGTGCACCAATACCTGTTCCGCTTCGCTTTGCTGCGCAACTCCTTAGCTGGAAGGAAGAGAAATAACTGAAGCCATCAAAAGAAGTTCATTTTGAAATACCCGGGGCAGTTGACTTATGGGTGACTTCTGATGAAGAAAGTGAAATTGCAGGAAACATTGCCTTCAGAAACAACTCAGTGCTCCCATGTAGTTAAAAACAGAGAAAATTGTTGTAAATTTATGTTATGAATTGTGAAACAGTTGACATTAATAGCTTATTGTGGTGGAAACCTTTTAACTCAAAGTCTTGAAGGGAATAGAGTAAAATGATTCATCATAGGAGAAGTAAAATAATGTATTTTATATTTTATTATGTTTAAAAATACTTTATGACAGTATCAATTATAACATCACATATACTTTAAATCTACTGCATAGTATAGCAATAAAAAGTCATTCTTTTTCTCAGAATTCAAATAAAAATAAGCTCAAGGGGTATTTTTTAAAAGGAAAACTAGTTTATTTTATTCCATCTCATAAAAAGTCATGCAAGTTTCTTTGGAGAAGAAAAAATTAGATTTTCCCACTTAATGAATGATTGGATAACAGGGAACTGATAGGAGTTTCCCATCACACAGCCAGTGAATGTGAATTTAAGCAGTGTTTTCTAGGCTTTTAGATTAAATCACTTTAGTTCATAATTATATTCATTTGAACTAAATGGAGAAACAGGATAAATAATTGGCAACAAAAATATTTCTTGATAAACATTTAGCATCCGCTTTCTCTGAAGAAATCTCTTTTCAAACTCTACATTAGATTAACCTTGAAGTTGAGTATGTAACTCAGGAAAGTGTGGATAATGGAATCACGGAAAGCAGAAAACTGTCACGGTGTCAGTAACCTCATGGCCAAAATCGCACAAGTTTGAAGGATAACTCATTTAAAGTAAATGATAAAGTTCTCTTCTTTCTCAGTGCTTGAAAAACTGTCCTGAAAGCATATGAGTTTTCCTCAAGATCTGAATTTTAAAAAACAACCAACAAAACTTCTGGTTTGTGATTAGGCAAGTGAACTTTAAAAAAGGCGTTTGCCATATGTAGCATTGCAGAACGACCCAAAGCCCTGGAAATATTTGTACTGGTGTTAATGTCAGTTATAAATTTGATCAAAGTCTACTGCAGTATGTTTCCTTTCAAATCAAAGCAAATATTTTCTTTGAAAATGGCTGCACTGAAAGTTTTTTATCAAGCTTAAACATTGAATGGATATATAGATAGTCTTTACTAATTTAAAAGAATTAGTATTTCAAAGAATTACAATTTTCCCTGAAGAGTTTGGTCTTTTGGCAAGAAAAGTTAAAACAAATGCCACTGACCAAATCTGATATGATTAATTCATAGAAGAGTTTTTAATGCAAAGATACGTATGTATGTGTTAAATACAAGTTGATATTAAACACAAATTGCTCTTTAAGATTAATCAGGTCCACACTGCTTGCCTTTATCAGCTTGTGTTAGTTGTAAGAATCTTAGGTTCATCTCATACTTTTTTCATGCACCAGGGATTTTATTTTTAGTTCTTTGATAGAGGAAATAACGGCCTGTTAATATTACATGGGGAAGCACAGTCAGTCTGTCAGAGTGAAATGCTCTCAGTTCTTAAGGGAGAACAATTCCATAAGGGAACAGATCACTTAAAACAAGGGAAATAAAAAAAACCAAACCAACGAAAAAAGAATGAGATGGAACAGCTGCCTCTGGTTCAGTTTGCAAGGCGAAGAATCACTAAGCGTAAATATTGGAAAATCAGAAAATAAACAAATTTCAACATGCACACACTGTTCCTTGCATAAAAATTCAGTCTTATGTCTTCCCTTTGTGTGATGGTGTCGTGGCCTGTAGCATGGCAGCACGCCTGTGCTGTGAGAACAGTGGCAGTCTGGGGAAAGGTGAATGGGTTTCAGCATTCCTCCTTCCCAACTGCCTGAGCCAGTGTTGCTGTATGACAGCATTGGCATCACACAGCTCCGTGGCTCTGCCTCACTGAGAGGGAGATGGCTTTCTCCTCTTGTCTGGTGTTTTACCCCTCATTGACAGCAGCTGCTCCTGTTTAGGCAGCCTGGGAGTACTGGTTTTGGCAGATGAGTGCCTTTGTGCAGAGCAGCGCGTGGCACTGAGGCACGCCGCTCAGAGCTTTATTCGGAGGATCACTGATAAGAAATAGGAGTCTTGCTGGGACTTCTCTTTCCCCATGCTTTTACAGCTGTGCTTTATCAAGTGGATATGCATTGCATACAGCATCATGTATAGTATAAATGTCTTCAGCTTCAGGAAATACACACAGCTTCATGTATCCGTTTATTTAGATCTCTTCTGCACCTCATCCTCAAAAAATGTTTTATGTGTGATCATTTGGAAGAATTTTGAGGGGAAAAAAATGCATCCTTTATAATTTTAACTTACATGTTCAAAGGCCTGTATTGACAGTGCTTGCCTGTGAATATATTGTAAGTCTATTATATTCTCTGTAAATAATGGTAGAATTTGCTGGTTTATACAATTTGCATGCAGGTAAACATACAAAGCTATTATTGATATATCTGTTAGTAGCCTAGATATTTATTTGCTGAAAGATAAGCCTAGGCTTATAATGCAGACTGTTTTGCTAGATCTGTTCCTAACCTTCTCTTTAAAATGTCAACTCCAGACATTTCTGTGTTGTCAGAAGGGAAGTTGTTGAAGGTTTTAAAGGCTTGTCATTCATAACTACTTTATAGTTAACCAAAATAACCAAGACAAATATTGCCATTGTTGAACCAGTCAAAAATTTCCAGCCTTAACTTCTGAAAAATAAATAATAATAATAAAAAAGAAAGATATTTCACAGGAATTTTCCAAGAATATGAGGTTTACTTGTAGTAATTTTTTTAGGAGCAGTGTATGAGTCTCGTTTGATTTTGGTTGGTTTGATTCAGCTCCTAAAGTTCATATGTTTATCCAATATAAGTAGATTTGAAGTATTCAATTCTAGTTATATCCTTTCAAAAAGGAGGCTTCACTGAGGTCAAACACCTGTTGTTTCTTCTCATGGGAACTGTGAAACACTTGACAGAGAGGAAAAGAGTGCTATGGTCCTAAGCCCTGTACAGGTGGACCTTGGCTGGGAGTCTTTCCCTGTGGTCTGCTGAAGATCTGCAGGTAAATGAGTAAGTTCTGTTTTCTGATCTCTGTCAGCATGAAATTCATACAATTTTTAAACCTCATCAGCAATTGGTAAAACATCAGGTGCAACTGCACAGACCTTGGGCTGCTTTTTGTTAGGAACATTTAAACCCAAATTTTTATGTAATCCTTAGTGGTTAGCTTTCTGATGTTGAATAAATATCTTCTGATTTCTAGCATACGTTAGAAGAAGGTTGTACTACTTTCTTTGAGGCTACAAACCCATTTTATTGGTAGTACAGCTATAATGTAGCATGGCCTGTGGGATAGACTGCTTTTGAGATCTGTTGCTGGCTTGTTCTAATGTCTTTGTGTTAGTAAAGAATTAAAAACTGTATTATTGAAATTTTGAATGAATGAGTCCTACCAGTCCTACCAGTATTGCCATGTAAGGTTTATTGTGGCCTTTTTACAGACAGAATTATAATTAACACTTGTCTGCTTCTGTATTTTATTAACATCATACGTGTTCCTTTCTTGCCATGTTTTACCTGAATATGAATTGAACAGTGGCCAAACATTTCAGAAAAAAATGTGTCAAACATTTAAGTGTGGTTAAAGAGAATAGATTATATTATCATGCTAAAAACAATAATCTGGAATATGATGCAACTGCAAAGGCTGAGGGTCCATGTGTTTTGAAGCAAGGGTGAGAAGCCTGGTTGTCATCACTAATTTGTCCTTTGTTTCTTTTCCCTCTCCCCATAAGTCAAAAAAAATAGTTAAGACTAGGACATTTGAAAAAGCATACAGTAATATTTTGTAAAGTATTAAGTCTGCTAAATTCACTGCTTATATCATCAGTAGCTAGCATCCTCCAGTCTCAGTTACTGTCCTAGGAATGAGGGGCCGGGAGGCAGAGCTGTAGCACGGAGGCTGCAGATCAGCAGGGAGACACTCCAGGGTTGCTCCAGCACTGCTCTGCTGTGGAAAGTGTAAAGCTGAAGGTGGAAACATCCAGGTGTTGACAGGCTGGTCATGAGGTGCAATTCCCATTTTATTCCTATCAAAGAGCTGTCTATACCAATATAGAAGGCCCTGGGAAATGGCCAGTGGAAATGCTTTTAAAGGGCTAGAACTAAATTAAGGCTTCTGTTGCTATAATTATGTTGATTTTAAAAACCCAAAGTGTAATTTTCAGTACCTTGAACCAGTATAACTATGGTGGTAAACTTTTCTCTGACAATTTGTTGCATTAGTCTTCCAAAGAACAAATTTTCTGTGTAACATGGACAGAGTAACACAAAACGTTTCCTATGACCAAAGATACGGAAATGGTTCAAGTGGTAAACTCTTCCTAGAAGAAGAGCTTACAAAAAAAATGCCATAAAGATCTAAGGAAAGATTGCACCAATATTACTTTTTATTTTACTAACAGACTTTGACCTAGGTTTTGACCTCTTGTGTGCTGTATGAAGTTGTGACCACAAAAACATACAAAGTCAGAAGCTGAAAGCAGGAAAAAACTGCTGAGCGCATTTGAAGTGCTTGAACAGCTATTAATACACTGCACAGGGCATGACAAATGAGTGTCTGTGTAAATCAATAAAGCTTTCTATAAATGGACAAATGGTTTAGTATGAATAACAAAGAAGTTCACATGGTAACTGATGTTGTAGCATTCTGTCAGGGATTCTAAAGTTCACTGTCATAACTTTGTTCCTCTTGACCTTTATTGATGATACCTTGAAAGCACGTTGAGCTGCTAACTTGACATACAACCTTTAGACCTTCATCTCCTGACCATGGCAGGGGAGGTGCACCAGAGGATCTTTAAAGGTCCCTTCCAATCTACACCATTCTATGATTCTATGATCTCCTTTTCCCCTAGTGCAAAATACATCCTACTCTCTGCTTTCTTCTCTTGTCTTCCTCCCATCCTTTTGTCTTAACTCAGCCATTGCTGAGTAAGGAAAACTCTCTTTTATGTGCTTCCTTTGTATTCATGCCTTCTAGTAGAATATTCGGTGGTTTAATTCATGTCCTTGTGGTTATAGATGTGTAGGGGATTGTCTGTTGAAGACCTTCTAATGGGTACATGAAATAATTCTTCACTTAAAGACCCCAGTGTACCAAATATGCCCTAATTCATAAATCACTGGAACAGACTAGCTAGATTACAAAATGTTGTTGTTCTTGTGACTTAAAAACTCAAGACACAGGAAAGTGAAGTTTAAACTTTTTCAGAAACTTTAGGGACTCAAATCCAGATCTTATTTTCAAACATGGCTTAAGCACTTCAGTTCACTCTTTCAAGCAGCACATAGAAATGGCTTTTATAGGATGTTAAGTGAAAGTTGTCCTCGCAAGTACCACGTAAGAGACAAATCTGGAGGGGACATTCATGTCTTATGACTTTTCTCAGACATGAGAATGTGCAAACACAGGCAAATGTTAAAGTATAGTTAGTAGACAATCCTTAACCTGTTGTAATAATCCTCTCTAAAATCAGTAAAAAGGAAGAGGAGGGAATGAAGAAATCATCCAAAACGTCTGTATCAATATAGGAATTTATTTATTAAGTGTATATTTATTTTAGCTGTTCGTAGTCTGGTGCTGTTATTCAGCTGGAAGTACAAAGATGATGTGACTTTAGGTGAGGGCTGAATCCCCAAAAAAGTCTCATATTTGGCACAGTGAGACTGGTGGGAGATATGTGCTTTGACCGTGTAAACCCAGACAAAAACTGTGAGCTGGAAAGGAGCAGAGCAGTTTTTGCCTCGGAGCATACTGCTTATGATTACTTTTGGGGAGACATTTCCCTCAGTTTTGGGGCAGAGGGGTGGGGGCTTGCATTTATTTTTTTCACGTGACTCAAAAAGCTGTAGTGTCTTTTATTGTTCATTACCAAAGAAGTAAATATGACCACATTAAGGATATATTTGAGATGCATTTTAGGCTTCAAGTGAAAATGCCTTTTCACAAGAATTTAAAGTTTAGGTGGTTGTATTGCCTGAATGGATGCTTCCTGTGTTTTGCTGTTAAGGGTATATACTGAAGTTAATTATCATGATCATGAATTAGAATTAATTGGCCTGCCTTTACTGATCCAGTATATAGCACACTTTAAAAAAACCATGAAAAAGTCTAGAAGCATGGACTTCTTATTGCTACTTACCCTAAGTGTAAGTACGGCCTGAAAATAAAAATGAAAATAAAATGTTAGTGGTTTCCTCCATGGAGACCTGCTTTGCTTAACTGTCAGAAGAATATGCAATACTAGTGGCAGGCAGATCCCTCTGAGCAAAAACTGAGCAGACTGAGAAAAACACCAAACCCAGTGGTTTCTGTTAAACAAATGAAGATTTTGATTAGGAGGCAGGGTTTTGAGACCACAAGTGCTATTACAAATTCTCCAAATGAATACTTTGGGGGGAATGAGGATTATTATCAAGTATTCAGTTGCAGTATAGAGTGATTTAGTGTCTCAAGTACTGTCTTTCCCATGCTGTGGGAACTGGCACAGGATCTTAAGCAAAATCAGTGGTGTGTTCCCTTCCAGTCCAGTCCTTATTACAAAAATGACAAATAAACAGTCATGATTTGCTTGGCCATCAAGAAGCACAAAAGTTAAGCATTACACCCTTTTACTACACTTTCAAAGGCCAGTAGTGTGAAAAAGGATTTTATTATACAGATGTTTCCACTGTGGCTTGATAAGGGGGAAATGTAGCATTTATTTATAATGCTGTCAAGTTCAGATTTTCTAATTTTGGTAGCCTATTTGTAAAGGAATAGCTCACTGAAGTGAGAGATTGAACTAACATCCCAGCGGAATTGGCTTCCCTTTTGCAGATTTACAACATTCCAAAAAAATGGAGTAAGAGAAATATGGGGAGCTCTCTGGGTATTTTAAATAGTACAACTATGCATTATAGTTCTTTTAGACATCTGTATATGGGAACAGTCTGCTCTAACTGGCTTAGGATAAAATCATACAATACATTCTGGTGTTAGAAATGGAAATTAAAAAAATTAAGCCCATAGGTATACCAACATGTATGTTAAAGGTTGCAGGGACTAATCCTTTAATGATTGCTTCAAAACACTAAGAATTGCTTTTGTGTGGCATTTTAGGGCGATATGCATAGAGAAAATACCTGAAAATCTTTAACCTAGAATTGCATTTTTCTTTATTTTTATCAATCAATCTAGGAAAGTATATCTGTAAAAGCAAACCGATAACTGTCAATGACAGCCTCTTTGGTAGGGGAACTATTTACCCCCCAGCTTCTGATTTCTTACTGTTGCTTTTGCTTTTGTGGATTCTGCTTCTACATTGCTACTCATCTCACAGTCCTCTCTGCAGGATCACCCATTGACTTTTTATAGCCATATGTTGAATCCAGTGGTAGGTGACACTGTGAAATTATGATGCAGAGCATTTTACCACCTTTGCTGGCTTTGATTATACCCTCAAGATAAAGCACTGATTCTGTACAGTTGTTTATTCAGACTATTATATAAAAAAACTCTATATGCCCTTGTTTCTTGCCACCCTTTTATTCTTTACTCTCTTTCAATATGCTGGATAATTGTTACTTTTTCTTCCTACTCTTATTTTTAGGATTTAGCTGAATTGGGGATTTTCATTTTGTTGAATCATTGACTTTTCTTAGCAAGTAAGGGAGAACTGTGCATCCTTCCATAGAATCTTTCCATTCAGTACATTACATGAAATTTTTCTCTAAAATTACAAATGTTGGCTATATTTATGACTGTTGTTTTGTATAATCACAATTCTTTTGAAGCAGTATTTGTTTTAACTTCTATAGGTTGACAAAAGGTTTAAGTGAAGCAAGGAATATAAATTGTATAATAGTTGTAATTATGTGGATGCATTGATTTTGGTGTTATGGTTACATGATCTGAAGTTATGCATGGGATACAGAGAGGTTTCTAGAGCTGGTTTTAACTCAGATTTTTGCATATTGCTTTAGCTTCGTAGTCTGTAACAGAAGACTTGTTGAAATTTTTTTCTGATTAAACTGTATACAGCACACTTTAGAGATTCTCATTTTCCAATTCTGCAAGAACTCCTAAAGCCAAGTCATAATATATGGAAAAATACATTGATTTACTGTAATTTACATACCAGATTGTGCCATTTTGATGTTTACACTGTGCAAAAAAAAAAAGAGTGTAATGGAAATTAAGGATAGATGAAAGGCACTACTATACAGGAAACTATTCTATTTAAATTGACATATTTGAGAGAAAAAAAAAATAAATCTGACTTTAAGGTTGCACTTAGATATAATAAAATACCATTCTGACTCCTGAAATTATAGGAAATGTTTCTTCAGTAAAGGCTAAAAAATTTATCTGGTACATTTAAAGGCTGTAATTCACCAGTTAGCTGTAGTATGGCTAATGCATCTGGAGTTACCCACTGCAGAAACCAGACCTATGAGGAGCTGCTACAGGTGAAATTTTATGTAAGATTACCCTTTGTTTCCTTTTGATAGTAGCTGCCTCTGTTTGTTTCCAAGTGGCTTTCTCAGACAGCAAGTTCACTCTAAACAGAAAAGGGATAGGAAGAAAAGATATACCAGTATGTTTTATGTTTCATTGCTAACTCTGTTGCACCTGAAGAGATGAGATCATGGACGTAATTCAGATATCTGCTCTGATATTGTTCTAAATTGCAATACCTGGTGTGAATAGTCTCCTAAATGAATGTCGCTTCTGTTTTTACTCAAAACACCAACTTGTAGCAAAATAAATTGTATGGTGCTTTTTATTCTGGATTTTGAAGAAATACACAAAGTAAGAACCCTGAGAATGTTTCTTTGAATTGTCATGTAGTACAAGATACCCTTTGATTAATTTACATTTATATTTATTTATTCTATTTTACTGTAGGCAGAGAATTCAGCGCTGGCTCTGGAAAATGAAAATCAGAGAGAACAGTATGAAAGATGTCTTGATGAGGTAAGGTAGACAAAAAGGTTGTTCTTACCTATAATTAAATGAATAGAAATGAATCTCCTTCTCACTTACAAGGTTGACATTTTCTGCAATTTTCTAGTATTACCTCATTCTAATTAATTCAAAGAACATGTGTCTGGCAATCATATATACTGTTCTCCATGACCTCTGCAGTAAATCCTGTTTTGACCACACCTCTTCACTGAAAAGTTGATATCCCTGTGACCAGTATTTGGAACAGGTTTGCTTTCATTAGAAGGAGAAAATGATAATTGCCTATTAGGTGCTGCATACTCTTTTTCTGTAGAGTGGAATGCAGGTGACAGTGGCTTCTTCCATCAAAAGTTCCCCAGACTTCCTATGTAATGTATTCTGTAACCAGAGAATTTAGTCTCGGCTCCCCTTTAGGGTTACCTACACAGCTTTTTGTGCTGGGTTTTTTCTAGCTGTTGGCTCACTTCTGCTAGATGGCTAAGCTTCTGATCAGACTTTCCGGTTACAACTACAATATAATTCATCCATCAGTTACTGTCTGAGCACTCCAGCAATGCTTACTGTTCCAGAAATGCCTAATATCTCATACTGCATGCAGCTTTTGTCCATACATACACTGATGCTTGCTTCTTCTTCCCATTTATCCTGAAATAAGGCTCTTCAGCATAAGCAAGAGCTTAAAATAGTTTTAAGACTTTTAGTAGGTTGAAGCGTTGCTTAGTAGAAATCATTTACCCATTCCATAATAAGAATGCGTAGTAACATCAGTAGTTAGCTGACATGCAAGCAAAAGAAAACTTACACTGACTTCTCCACCGTACCTTTGAGAAAGGAGTGCATGTGTGTGCAAATCACACATAGCAGATGACAATTCATACCAGCTTTTTCCATTTTTAGTCAGCATTTGCTGAGGTGTTACTGCCATGAGCAATACAGCTCTGGTACAAGAAGCCTCCAGTTCAGTGGAGATTTTCATCAGCAAATCCACATTTTTGCAACTGTAGAACAGTTTTATCAGGGAGCTGGAGCAAAAGACTTGCAGATACACTTTCCCACTAGGATGTGCTCTGCCTGTTCTGTGGTACTGGGATACCAGCAGAGCCTTGGTCTGCATTGGCCTGAGTCACTGCATTCAGTGCACACATGAATGGTGTTTGGATATCTTGGTAATAAGGATTAAATTACCATATAATTGCTAACTTTAGTTTAAATTACAGCGTTTAGCTTAAAATTATTTTCTGATTGTCTAGGACAAAATCTGCTTGCATAATTAATTTAGGAAATCTGTAAAGCACCATAACTGTCCCTTCCAGCAAAACACTCCACACAGGTTAGAAGGACAGAAGATATGTTTTTATTTGCAGTAACATGATGGATTTCTCATCTAGGGTTGTGTTTTTTATATGCTGTTGCAGTTTAAAGAGTGAATAGCAAATTATATCAAGCTATACCTTAAACTTTATTATCTTCAACATTATCTTGGCTGTTTTCAGTTCTTCCCCATTATCACAGCTGTATCCATCTTCTCCCATTGTTTCAACTTTGTCAGGAGAAAGTGCTTCTCATCAACTATGGTTTTGTGCTTCACTGCTTTATTTTTTCTTTGCTTATCTTCTTTTTTTTTTTGTCTTCTGTTTTGTGTGCAGTGGCCTACCTCTCTTGTCTTTCTCCATGGCTTGGTATCACCTTTTTCTTCTTTCAGTTTCAGCCCCCACAGTTTTTTGGCCGTGGCATTGTTTTAGCTGACACAAAGTTGGACCTAATTCTTTCTGATCACTGAGGTGAAGATGTTGCCAGTGACTCAGGCAACAAAACCATATTTAATAATTACAACTTCTGCAGGAGTCCCACGTTAGCACCCACATTGCCTTGCTGGAGCTTCATAAGAAATCACACATTCTCACCCTACTTCATTATAGCAACAATAAAGAGAATAGGAGATGAGACATAAATGTAATTAGTGACTAAGTTAAGCAATGATTGTGAGAACCTTCACTTCCTACCAGAGTCTTCTGAGGATGCATTGTATGTGACAAAGTCCTTTCCAAACAGGGATTCTTACTGGATATCTTAGGCAAATAAAATGCTTTCCATAAATAGTTCTAAGGGGAAGAAAAAAAAAAAAAAAGAAGTCTTCCACTTGAAAATTTCTTTCCTTTAAGACTTTTAAGTCTGATACCTCCTCTGTTCATAACTCACCTTAGACCATCTCCACTTCTTGAAGGAGAAAATCTCTTCAGACCGTCCATAGTTTGAGCTTCAGTACTTTTTCAGGAGTTTTTAGGAGCAGATAGATCTACAGCTAAGTATCTGTCTGTGCTGCAGCTCCATTTTGCCCCAGGGAAACCTGATGGGTTTAATGAGATATTCCTGAGAACAGAAGGCTGTGATCCCACCCAAACCTGAGACAGCTAAGCCTGCCACCAAAAAATTTGTTTGCCTACTAGAAACATTATTTTAATTTTGCCTCTGTAATCCAATTAGTTGTGAGTGTACTGAACTTCTCAAGGGCTGATACACAAGGAGCACTTACCTTCCAAAGCTAATACCTAGCCATTCTGGCTAGTTACATGTTTGGGATGCTTCACAGGCCTGAGGTAATGAAGGTTGGGAACATCATTTGATAACTATTGGGAGAATGCTGCCATCTTTCACGCTTCATTGAGCATCCTCAGATTGCAGCTTCTTTCCCCTGGGCAGAGGCAAACTCTGTTCAGGGCACTCAGGCATCATTTAATCTGGCCACCCTGCCAATAGTGTCCCTGCTTGGTCCCTCAGGCCTCTGCAGCAATGTGAGGAGGACACTTGCTATGCAAGTGTGTGCTTTCTGCTCAGGTGTTGGTGGCCATTAAGCTGCATATGAAGGAAGTAAAAATAATCACCATGATTTTTCTGTCTGCGTGTGACAAAAAGATACCAGAGATGAATGTTTAAAGCTATGCCTGCTATTATTTTCTCTCATTTTTTCTTCTTTTTTTAATTATTTTACATGGATCTTTTCATTCATATAATGTCCTGCATTTAATATTGTGTGAATGCTTGCACCTGTCACTTAAAAATACATGCTCTGTAATCATTTTCATAGTAACATTCAATGAAACTCAGCTGTTAATAGAGATGAAATTGAAAAGAACATGGGTCAAGTTGAATTGAAACCTTAATGAATTTTAATAAATACCAATTTTTAAAGTAATTCTTCATCCCTGAGGTGTACACATAAACAACTTCAGAACAGTATTTGGAAGAAGGTGCCATTGAACTGTTCCAGTACTTGATAAATAAGAAAAGATCTCATTTACTTTTGAAAATACTTCATTAACGTATCTTTCTGTCTCTGAAACATTTAATAATAACACCAGGATTGTCTTCTTGTACCTTTGGGGTTTGAGGTTAACATGCTTAATCCTAGTTTCCTGTCCTGGAATTCAGCTGTCAGTTTTTTGGCAAGTGGTAATGTCATGTTTATTCATATCACCGTGCCAGCTGAGATTTCTGTCAAGCTTCACAAAACTTACATGCAGGGAATTATGCAACTTAAGGTAGATGGTATTTTTGTTGATGTTTTAAGAATTAGCTAATCAAAAATACAAAGTTACCTTAAAAAGGCATTGAATAAAAGACTTAAAAGTCTTAAGACTTGAATAAAATATAAGACTTTTAATTTCAGTATATTTGGAATTTCTTTGTGCATGTACTACCATACGTTAAATGCAGCTGTGTAAAATCTCAGTACTTCTGAAAGGTGTAATAGATGTTACAGTAGGGTCTCTTTTCTTTGATTCATTCTTTCTATACTTTTTCTATTAAGACCACTATATAATATGTGTATGTAAACATGACTGTGTAAGGAAATAGTGAAGCTAGATCTGTATGTCTCTTATTGCAATCCACAAAAGGAAACCTCATCTGAAGATCCTGGCTATTAAGTTCAAAGTCAAGGCGGGCAGTGTGAAGGCAAGCAGTGTCATCTCCTACGTAATAGCAGGCTAAGAAACCGACCATCTCTATTCTGTTCCTTATTTCACCTTCATTAACAGCATTTCAGTGGTGCCCTGGGATAGGACAAGAGGTAATGGTAGGTAGCAATGTGAAACATGGGAAGTTCCACCTCAACATAAGGAAAAACTTCACTGTGAGAGTGACAGAGCCTGGAACAGGCTGCCCAGAGAGGTTGTGGAGTCTCCTTCTCTGGAGACTTTCAAGACCTTCCTGGATATATTCCTCGGTGGCCTGCCCTAGGTGTTCCTGCACTGGCAGGCGAGTGGACTCAGTGATCTCCAGAGGTCCTTTCCAACCCCTACTGTTCTATGATTCTGTGAATCACAGGTCAAGTCATTTTACAGCCTGCTTTTTATTGACATTGAGACACAGTTCTGCCTCATATCAGTGAGATTTTCCCATATTCTGCATCTCAGAAGTCATTCCCTCTGCCTTCAATGGTCTCAGTTTCCTCAGTTTTTGGTAGTTGTATCAGTTCTGTAGTGCTGGCTCATGGTGTCTCTTCATATCTGTAAGTAAAAATTAAGTAGATTGCTAGCTTAGTTTATTTCTATCTGGACACTAGCACTGCTGTAGGAGTTGAACAGCAACCTCATTTAATATGCGAAAACTTGGCTATGATTCCACTTATTCACTGCTAAATGAATTTTAGTAACTGCAGAACATTTCACTGAAGGCTTCCCACCTCTGTTCCTGATGAAAACCAAGAATACAGACATGAAAATCTTTGAATGGTAATAGCAACACAGTTTGCCAAGTTGCTAAGTACTAGAATAAAATAATCTCATTTTGTGAAGAGACAAGTTGCATATCTCTTTTATTGAGATCTGTGGGAGCTGTGGATCACTGGCAGGTACTTTCATTTAGATACCTGACTTCATACACTCAAAGCTGGAAAATTTGTCACATATGCATTGGCAAGATCACTTTTTTCCCATTAGGTTCCCATTTTTTTCCCATAAGGTCATTTTGGAAGATTATGCCATTTACACTCCTCTGTGCAATATATAAAACTATAGGAGTCATTTTGTAGTCTGTTCTGTTGTGAGCGACTAGTACACACTTCAAAGAACCTTTTAGTTCTTCCTTGGTAAAGTAACTCCGTGTCAGAAAGTAAGGAAATAATGTATTTGATATGGTTTGTTCAATTTTCAGGTAGAGCAAACAGACGTTAAAAGTACATGCCAGAAGGAACACTGTCAGATGTAGATCCTGAAAGCCTGTAGGGCAAGGCATGTGGTTTTGTAAAACTGTAACATATTTACTTCTGTTGGTTATTACTGTTCTAATATTAGTCTGTGTCTTCTGTTAAATCGTGTATAGAGATATTTTATGGGACCGTTGTTTAATGGGATGCCTGAAGTTAGGGACTGGTTTGGAGAAAAAAAATATTCCAGGCAATTTTATAAGAATATGAATAAAGTGTAACTTTTGGATCTAACAAAATGTAATTATTTACAGAAATGAATTTGCTTCACATCTTTTCTCACAACTCAGTTCACATCAATGGTGTGGGGCTTTTTCTTTAATTTGCCAAGAGTAAGAAGAACCAATGCAGATTTAGTGATATCTGAGTATGCTTTACTGCAATATTTGAAAGCCAAATCCAAACCAGAAATCTTAACTACTGCCTGTTTTTGCATAGAGAAGCATCTCTAGTTGCTCTGACTGAATGCAAGGGCAAAAATATAGGCAAACACGTGTGATGACATAGGCACATACAGTTTTAAATTGCTTTAGAAACACAACATACCAGTTAGACATCATCAACAAAAAATCTTATTTCAGTGCCTCTTTCTGTCCCTCCATATTTGCCTTCCCTGCTCCTGTGCCTGCTGGTAAATATAAATTAGAAAGATTGTATAAAATACGTAACTTCAAAAATTCCCTGTTGAATATATAGTTCCATGAATCAATGGTGTGTAATCTTATTCAAGTCAATTATGCTATGTGGTGTGAATGCATTCCAACCACATTTTGATGACAGTAGGTGCTTTAATTTTCTGTGGCTCTTTATGGTTTCTGCTTGTCATGAGAGATGTACCATTTTGTCAATATTGAATCAAGAAACAATTAAAGTTCATGAAAACATTCAGGACTCCATCCTTGGCTGGTTAAAATCAAGCTCTAGTGAATGCAGTCAATCCATGCTGATGCACACCAGCTGCATGTAGAACTGTGGAAGTTTAGTCCAAAGAAGATAGGACAGAAGTTAACCAAATGTGCATCATGTCATACTGCAATTGATACAATACGTGGTTGTTTACAGTGAGGTTTAGCAAAGAAATAGTTAACGTGCATTTCATGTATTCTTACTAGTATTATCTGATGAAAATACTAGTAAATAATGAAACTACTAGAATTGATGGTGGCTGTAGATGGAAAATAGAGTGTAAAGGCACAAAAGAAGGCATTTTTATGTATAAATGCACACAATAACAGACTTACACTATTTTATTTATTTATTTCAGGTAGCTAATCAGGTTGTTCAGGCTCTACTTACTCAAAAGGTAAGTTGTGGTTCGGGCAATTAGGTATAACTTAAAAGCTTGCAGATGTTTGTTCTTCCTTTGAGATATATATATTCTTATATAGTACGCATTTCTTAAATGATGTTCACACATCTGATTACCAAGGCTGCCACGCGTCAGGCCCAAAGTCAACTTCTTTGTAATCTAAGTGAATAAAAATCCATGTGACTGTGTATCTTCAAAGCTTGGTCGTGTAGGACCCACATTCAGTTTTTATTGTTTACCTATATTGAGACAATAGCATCTGAAAATCCTTCCTGCAGGTGGTAATTCCTTATCCATAATGAGTTATGCCACTTCCACAGCCCTGTGGAAGGTAAAACATAAATTACAGTGAATGTCAGTAGCTGGCATGCTCACACATGTTCAGTCAAAGGAAAGACTTCCTAATGTGGGCTTGTGCTTCCCTAGGTAAATGAGAAGGCTTCATCTATGGAATGGGGATTCAACTACTCTACTAGTGGGCTGGGGATCAGTAATAAAGAGCATCTTAATTATTTTGTTTTAAAAAAACTTCTGATGTCCTCATGCTTCATTGTCCTGGGTAGGCAAGGGAAGTACTGCACAGGCAAAATTCTTGTAGGGTAATTGTGAACCTGGCAAGATGATAAGATTCACTGTGGTCTGTTTTGGATCAAGTCATGTCTGAAGTTTCCATTCACATTCCAAATGGCTGCATATGAAGTGTGGTTGTTTCAGATAGAACCCAGTGGGAAGAGTATAAAATTAAAAATTAACTTGCTAAAATGAAGAACTGATCTGGAAAAAAAAGATTGAATGAAACAGAAAGCAAAGCAAGGTACTACATATAAGCAGAAATAATCACCTGCCCAGAAAGGGTAGTGAATAACTGGCAAGACAGTTCTACAAAAAAGTGGGTCTTTGAATTGAACGTGATTTCATGATATCGTTTTGCTGGGAGGGGAAGACAAGCAATATGTTAAGATCTATGATAATATGCATTGAATCCTTCAAAGAGATCTAGATCACTTGATGAATGTGGCATTATTAAAATGCTTTGGATCATTTAGCTTTAAAAAGACGACTCTGAAAGAGACATAAATACAGCCTTTTAATGCAGACAGTCCTTTAATGCAGATAGTGCAAAGAAGGATATAAACCATTTTGTCTACACCGACTGACAGGACAAGAAATAATGTTCTTAAAGTGCAGCAAGAAACACCAAGTCAAGATAATCAAAAACCTCTGCCACATGCCCTAAAGCTTTCTGGATGCAAATATAGTGAAGTACTGGAATAGATTTTGAGGTTTGGCTCCAAAACCTCCGCAATGGTCATCATTCAGAACAGCAGTCCATAAAGGGATGACCAGGGACTGAGGGTCGCCAGTGGTGACAGCAGGGCAGGCAGGATGCTGAGCACCAAGTGTCAGGGTCAGCCTTGGTCCTGTGTTGGCTGGACAAGTCCATGAGGAGGAGGCAGGTCCAAGCGAAACCAGTCCAGGAGGTCATGATGCAGCTCAGAATCAAGGAAGCAAGAAGCTGGGTGCAGGCACAACTGATGGCTGCCTCACGGCTCAGACCCGAACAGGATGAACTTGAACTCTGCCAACTGAACTCCTACAAGTGGGGAGTGTTCCCTGACAGCAGGAGAGGCAAATATCTGTATCTATAACCATCTGCACCTAGGTGAATGGTAAATAGTTGCAGAAGATTGCATTTGGCCATTTGCACATCAGGGAGAAGGCTGGGTAGCCTTCTACACTCCTGGGCAGATTTTTTGCGAATCAATTTTATGACATCCTGGATAGATTAAAAGATGTACAGGGAGATGGTCTGACCCTATTAAGTCTATTCTTGGGTATCCTACCTTGGAGACGAGGTGAGTGGTGCAAGATTCTGGAGGGTGCAGTTGCCCGTTACATAGATAACACTTTCCTGTGGCCCAAGCTAGCATCAGGAATCCAGAAGTAATAATGTTCCATAAATCTCTTCACCTGACAGCTGTGGCCACAAACAGCCATGCAGCTGTTACCACAGGTTAGGGTTGAAAGTATCATTGTTCAACACCATGGTTTTTGGATGCACAGTGAAGCCTTTTGCTCTAGAAGAGGATATTGCCTTCCAGCAACTGGAAGTATTGTAGCTTGGAGGTGATGTGTGCAAACCACAGCATATAGGGAAGTTTGCCCTGTTGCTCTCTGTGCTGTGTTACTCGCCCTGTACTGTGCAGAGCCATTGCTGTAGCACCTTTTAGAAACATAATTTCAGCTATTTAAAAAAAAAAAAAAATCCCAAATCTGTTTCAATACAGCTTAAATGGAAATGGAGGAATTTTCTCATGTTAATACACAGAAAAACCACAGCCACATTTTGTAATGTAAAACCTTATATGATTAAATATTTACCAGAGGGTTAATCTCAATATATTAATCTCTAATTTGGGAATATTTCAGTTCTTTCCCAAATGAAGAGTGGAGCTTCCTGAGTCCCTTTGCAAAGGCATCAAGACATTTTGATGACTACACCCTTTCTCAGTAATGAATCCTCCCAAACCCATAGGAACCAAAGAGTTCACACAGATACAATAAAACCAGATCTGAATACGTTTAATAAAGTGATTTACTTAGTATTGATGGGCTTTAACAGCTGCTTACCTATTACTGAGTAATAACAGCTAATTTAATATCCATAGGAAGAGGAAAGAGGGTACTCTTCTAAATGCTTATGAATGTTAACTGTTACAGTGCTCCTGACACCTTTCATACAAGTCTTTTTATAAGAAAAGACAGAAGCACAATAGCATACAATAAAGAGGAAATTGGACTCCTCACACCAGTCCCAAATAGGTAGATATCAGAATCCAAATAGTAACTAGTAAACAGATAAATCTACCGTTGTGCAGCTAAGCAGTAAGACAGAGCCAGTCATGCCACAGAGAGATAACACACCTCTGGGGCATAGTGAGACGTGAAGAAAAGCTGAGAGCCTTCAGAAAGTGGGGAAGAGCGATTTTGTGCAGTAACGCACACTGCACAGGCTCTGCTGTGAATCTGAAATTGTCCCTCAAGGACTAATTTTTGCTTAAATTAAGTACATGCTGTTATGTAACGAATAAAGCACTGTGTACTCGCCTGTATGTGGAAAGACTGTGATTCCACCGAGAGATTCTGGTGACACAAATTGAGTGAGCAAAGCTTGAGTGATTTATCAATGTCACTGAAACCTTGAAATGGAATTACAGTCTTAAATGTGCACTTCTCAAGTATAAAATTTGTTACAATACATAGAGAATTTCTCTAATATGAGAGACTTTTTTCACTGTGGCTACGGAGAAACTACATTAAATTGAGATTTGTGCTGAATTAGCCACACAGCAAAACTTCACAATTCTTTGTAGCAAAATTACATGGATTTTCTACTCTTTCTAATAGAAAATTTTACCTCTGGGAAATTAAAGTCAGAAAAACAACAAAATTACTTGAGACAAACCTGTATGCTCTGATATTTACTGGAAGCATCCATACTTTCTCTTCCCACCCAACGGTTTCTCATATCACATGAGATGACAGGAGTGCTGGGTACTAGATTTTTTTTTTTTTCCATGTAAGACCTGGTTCAGCAGCTTGAAATGTGAGTTTCGCTACTTAATGACATTGTTTTGTGACTTCTATACCTGCTCTTTGCCCATTACCCTCCTCCACAGGAGTGTATTCAGGAGAATACTTTTATACTCTGGGTTCTGTATGAAAGCTATTTCTTCTTCATTTTCATCAACGAAATAAAAAATAAGTTAATTCAGTGTTAAAACAGAACAGGCATCTTCAGAGGAAGAGCAGTGTATATCTGGAATTTCTAATAAGGGCATTGAATCTCATTTTGGAGAAGTGTGAGTCTCATACTGAAGAGAAAAGGTAAGCATAGAGAGATGTTCAGTTATTACTATAGTGAGACCATAGGAGTACTTTAGGTATTTGGGAGATTACTATCCTAATAGCTGGTCGTTTTGCCCATGGGAGAGGAATTGTACACTTCTGACATTCGGTAGTTGTATTAATTGGTAATTTTAGGACTTCAACTTTTGAATCTCAGACTTTATTTTACCAGAATACTGCTGCATTTATGTGCCTCATTTCTCCTCTGGGCTGTGTGTGGCATTACCATTGGCACGGTTTATAGCATCTGGGTGGGTAATCTGCTATCTTGTATTTCCCTTTTTACAGAAAGTCTGAAGTTGGAAACATAAATCTTCTGGTTTAAAAACTGTAAGATAGGAAGGTTTTGAGCAGAGACATAGCTAAAATTTAATTGTTTCCTACATTATTAGGTTTTGTGAATCATTTTTCCTTTTCAGTGCACTTAGTGGTGCTGAAATGTTAAACACTGTTGTAACAGCTAAGGCTCTGGTTTAAGTTCTCTGATTATTTCTGAAAGGCAGAAAAGATGGGTATTGATGCTTGCAGTTTCCTAATAGAGATTGCCTTGTGCAAGACCAGAGATAAGAGGTCTCACTGACAGAAATCAGAGCTTTAGGGCTTTACAAAACATCCGACTCAAGATTTTCGGAGGTCATGTTGGAAGGCTGTAGCAATTTTACTTGAACAGCCACTTGACAGCCCCCTAAAACAAATTTTAAGAAGCTATCAAGAGAAAATAACTGCATTCATCCAGTAGTCTGATTATTAATATATTCATAAGGGGATGTTTAGAATTTTCTGAAATTCTTAAGCTTATTTTATTGTCTGTTCACCTCTTATAACCTCAGTTCTGGTTAGAGTGGAGACTAGAGCAACTATAGGGAAGAATTTAAGTTACATGTGACTACACTTTCCTCCTTTGTTTTCTCATAAAGCCAAGTCGTCATCTTGATAATGGTATTGACAGGACAGCATATGGGGATCCAGAGGCCTGTTTCTCCACCTTCATATGGTGGAAAGTAGTATCAGCTAGGCAATACCACAGGGCAGCAACTGCCCTAAATTTAAAGGAATATGGGAAAATATTTTGGAGATTTAATTTATTTTTTTTTTAAATAAAGCTATATATGGCTGCAGCTTATTATTTTTATATGTAATCTTTATTAGGAGACTGCTTTCCTGATTTATGAAGTTCTCACACCTCAGAATGGACAACTGCACAAATTATGCTGAAAGACTGTCAAATTCTGCTCAGTCCTCAAACTCCTCATTCTGATAGGATCCTGTAGTGGACAGGAAAGGCAGATCTTACATAGAAGACAGGTGGAATAGAAAGATGAGAGAGAGATTTGCTGTATCTGAAAGCTATTAATGGCTTGTTTGCTGTTTACAAAGGCAGGTAGCAATAGGACAAGAGGCAATGGTTTTAAACTAGAGAAGGGTAGATGTAGATTGGATGTTAGGAAGAAGATCTTTACTCTGAGGGTGGTGGAGCACTGGAACAGGTTGCCAGGGGGAGGTGGTGGAGGCTCCATCCCTGGAGACAATGCAGGGTCAGGCTTTATAAGGCTCTGATCTAGTTGAGGATGTCCCTGTTCACTGCAGGGGGATTGGACAAGACTACCTTTAGAGGTCCCTTCCAACCCAAGCCATTCTGTGATGAACCTGACTCAGCCTTGGCTAAAAGACCTGCACCTTTCAGTTTTGATAGTAATGTCCAGCGCATTAAGATGCAGATGTTTTACACTCCACTTCTGCTTCTAATGGCCTATTTTAAGGCTTTGTGGTACCCCATGTTGGAAACCTCAGGCAGGATCATATTCCCACCTGTGTCTGGTGCACCAGCATCTTACTATGGCCTCGCCAGCTCTACAGTGGCAAGGTACAGTGGGGAAGATACAGACCATCCACAGTATGCCAGCCAGCAATGCTGACTTGGTTATTCCAGAAAAAGCAAGGAGGAGATCAGACTTCAGAAGAGTACCTTGAAGGCACAGTACCACTTTGAACTTCTTCCTGGCTTGGTATAGTTTATACTTTTTCCTTAGCTTATGCTTATTACAATATTCATATCTTAATTGCTGCTTTCTGCTTTGTGTCGGCTGCAAAATGAGACACATTGCTGGCAAAGTCACTTTTTATGCTAACAGAAAACTCCAAAAGGATATGTCAGGTAACCACTGTTTCTCATTACAAGATGTTTTTAATGTTATCCTGTGATGATCAAACAACTAGATAAAGTAGCACATTTTTCTGATTTGTACTATTTAAGAAATTGTATAAGTATTTCCTCTTAGTATCTGACATTAATTAGAGGGTTTTATGCACTTCTGTTACCTGATTTGTAATATTCCCATTTTCCCTTGTGCTGCAGGATCTGAGGGAGGAATGTATAAAGTTGAAAACAAGAGTTTTTGATTTGGAACAACAGAATCGAACTTTAAGTGTGCTTTTCCAGCAGAAAGTCAAACCAGCTTCTGACCTCCTTCTTCAGGTAGGAAATAGCTTCTGCAGAAAGCAAGCTCTGAGCTTTACATTTCTTACAATTATAAAATATTTTTCTTCTTTCTAAGGTTATGTCAATAAGCAGGAAATGACAGCTGATAGATTTAATATATTAGAAGAATATCCGTTACCTGTAATCTGATAGCATTGAACTGAAAGTTTCTACCAGTGAGCTATGACTACTTATTATGTGCAAATGTGGAGAGAGGAGCACACCTGCAGAGTGACTGACTTTTTTAGGTGCATCTTCACTATGATAAATGGAACGATATGAGTTCATTATCCCTCTGCAGGGGAGAAGCTTGGATTCCTTAACATTCTGCTTGATGGTGAACAGTGTAATTTCCTGTGAGAAGACAGCCCATTTATTTAACTTTTGCCATATGTGTTACAAGGACTTAAGTACATCTTCACAGGCTTAGAGTGAATTTTTTTTTTTTTTTTTTTTTTGAGAGGATATAGCTGAGAAACCAATTGACCTATTTCCCACTCCTTTGCCATTCTGGAATAATAAGAGATGTTTCAGTATCCCTTTTCATTTGGCAAAGTCTGTAATTGTGAATGAATCCTTTGCTTTGTCATCCTTTTGTAGAAGTAGAATTGTGTTGCAGAAGTTCCAACAAATCTGACCATGAACTGGGAGAAAGGTAAATGAGGAACAATTAAAACTTTGCAGGTTTCTAACAATAGGGCAAATTCTGGTTTAAGCAATATATATTATTTCTTATTACAGAAAAATACATTAATTTTGGAGGATAAACTTAGGTCATATCACCTAAGTAAGTGATAGTAAACATGTATATTATTTAAGTCCTCTCATGCTGTGCATCTGTATCTCAAAGTAAAATTTGGTCTGCTCACCAACCAGTGCTTAAAGGCAAGGAAATCCCTGCAGTAAGGGCAAATCACTGTACTTAATGTGATGCTCTAAAGCACAGGCAGCATGGTTCTTAGTCACCATCAGGGGGATCTGGGTTCTTGTGTTACCCTCAGGTTCTTGTTCTGTCTCTTGATTTTGTGCTGATGTAGGTATTGCTGGGTCAGGACCTTGTCTTTTCTGATTTCTTCTCCCTTGCCCCCTGCTTACTTTCTTGTCTGTGCATCCTTCACAGAGTCCTGTGTAGAACTGATTTATCTGTATCCATTCAGAGTTTCTATCACATCCACCACAGCACAGACCTTTATTGCTCGCTTCTTTTGCTTTTGACAGCCACATCACCTGCTCCTTCTTCCTGGTTTTGTTTCTTTTTTGGTTGTTTTGGTTTTTTTTTTTCTTTTTTTTTCTTTCATTTCTTTCTTTCTTCTGTTTCCAAAGTGTCTGGCTCTAGTCTATGTTAGTATTGAATTAGATTGCACAGAAGACACACGTTGCACATTCTGCATTACAGATAGGGCTCTCCTTATGTGGCAACAATAAACCCAGGTTGTTCTGGGAATGTTATAGAAGTGGTAGATAGCATCTGAAAAGTGGGATCAATGCTTTGACTTGAGTTTCTTGGAACTGGATTGTATCACTACTGTGAAAGAAGTTGAAAGAGATGGACCTGCATCAAGTGGAGGAAAGAACCAAATGATCTAGCAGATTTTCCTTAGGGATTCAAACTATTTTACATCATTGTTCCTGCACAGTTTGGGAGGAATTAATGGGTATAGATTTTTCCTTCCCCCCTTTTCACTTGCTTTCTCTTCATTGGCTAAGGAAGAAAAAGAATTAAGATCATTCACAAAGCCCAGGTCTCCCAGACAGAAGCCAAATTTGCTGTCCCTACTCTTGCTATCAACAGATTTTAACCCCCTGGGAAAAAAAGGCAGAGAAGAAGTTGCAATGTACATCAGAAAATGAACTTCTGTTAAAACACTTCATATGTCATTTAAAAAAAACCAAAGCAAAGCAAACAATTAATTTATGGTTTTTCATAGATGTATTTATCCTCTGACTGAATTTCAGACTTGAATACACGTTGTGTGATCTGTGATCTTGCAGTCCAAGATGTAAAATCTGAAAAAGGGTGTTTCCTTAGGACTGAAATTAAGCCAATACTGTTGTGTGCCTGCATAGAATTGAAGCAGTTTGTATTACATCTTCTTGGAAATGCATACATCCCAGATTTAGAGCAGTAGCTAAATACTTGCTTAGATCTGTCACTCTACAGAAGAGTACTAAATATGTGTTTGAGGACATTCCTGTTAAATCATGACCCTAATCAAAGTGAATGAGCAAATACTGCTAACTGGGGTGGGGTGGGGGTGTGTGCACATGGTGTTAATTTTGCCTTTCCTGAGCTGTCTGATACAATATAGTTCAACTGTCTGTAATACCGAACTCATCCTGGAAGTATTCACACTCGATACAAACAGGAATTTTGAAGAATTTATTTCTTTTAAAAACATTTAAAAAGTTAGAGTAGACTTCACCATTACCCTATGATTGATTTTAAGCAAACAATACATGACTCGTGTGTCTTCTCAGAAATCAGATCATCCACTTTTTTTTTCACCGAAAAGACTGATACACGTTTTTGAATTTCCCTGCAGAGTAGTGGCCTCTCTACCGTACCGATTGCACTCTTGGTTTTCCTCATGCTTCTCACACAGTTCAAAAGAAAAACTGATTGCTACCAATGTAAAAAAAAAAAAAATTAATGTATTAAGCTTTTCATGACTGCTTCAGGAATCCTTCTCTGTAAAAATATTATTAAAAGTATTACACTTCCATGCATTTACAAGAAGTGTAAGTGCTTATGAAATCGAAGGACATAATAATTTTTTCAAAGCAATAAGCATGTTTTCTTGAGGCCTGTGATCGTGTATATTGCCATGTACGTTCTTTGCTACTAGAAATATTGGTGTGCTTACTGCTTGTAGGGAGTGAAACAGAGGGTATGTCACTTCTGTCATGAAAAGATTAAGTAATGCAGTCTCTGATGCAAAATGTAAGGAGGAGAAAGAGATAATTCAAGGGGTTTTTTGTCACCTCTTTGATATTGCAGATGATTTTAAGAGCTACCCTATCTTTCCGGGGACATTATTTCTAGCTGAAGTGTGTGATTTACAGAGCCAATATTAAGGTAGATAAATAAAGAGGAGCCTGATCATCTTTTTTTTTTTTTTTTTTTAGTTTATTTTATTCAGGCAATAATCTCTCTGAAACAGTTTTCTTAAAATGATGAAGCCTTGGAAAACTGCCTCTGTCTCAGCATCATCTGAGGAACAGCAATAATTTTAGTTACAGCCCAGCACAGGAGAGTAGCTTCTGCCTGAGCAGCCTTCATTTGCCTCAGCTAATGGGCTTGCTAAAAGATTAAATTCTGCCTGTCATAGTAAGAGAGATTTGGGAAAGAAGACCAGGAACTGCATTGTAGTGAGCCTTGTATTTCAGCTGCAAGTGGGAGAAATAGTTGGGAATAATGGACAGACTGAGGTTTAAAAATGAGTAGAGCAAAGCTAACTTGAAGTGAAGAGAGAAATCTCTGGAGGTGATGTAAAGAAGGTTGCTGAAGGGATGAGACAAATTCAAAGAGAGGATACAAGAGTTGGAATAAGAAGCCATAGATAAAATGTAGCGCTTCTGTTTTGTCCATGACCACGTATAGCATCTCTGAAACTATTTTAAATGTGAATATCAATGTAACTATATTTCTGTCTTCGCCTTATTTTTTTTTTCTAAATGATTCAGTGTTTTTTTCAGAGAAACTTTAAACTACTAAAATCTCCAAATTGCAGTGTTCTTCCACTTCTTAGCTATGCCATCTCACAGACTTGTTTTGACCTTACAGGGTCTAGACTGCTCAATCTTCAGACAGATCTTTTCACAGACCTTTTTCTTCTAGTTAGCCCTCTTTTTCCATTGATAGCTGAAAATATCACTAATGACATTGAAACTGATTCTGATATTACTATAACAATGATGACACAAGTCATCAAACCTGTTGAGGATAACAGAGGTCAGGCTTTGCCTGCTGATAGATATCTCCATGATTTAGAATCATAGAATACCTTGGATTGGAAGGGATCTCTAAAGGTCATCCAGTCCAGATCCTCTGCAGTAAGCAGGGACATCCTCAACTAGAGCAGGTTGCTCAGAACCTAATCAAGCCTGGCTTTAAATGTCTCCAGTGACGGGGACTCTACCTCCTCCCTGGGTATTCTAGTATTCCACCATCCTCATAGTAAAGATCTTCTTCCTAATGTTCAATATAAATCTACCCTTCTGTAGTTTAAAACCGTTGCCTCTTGTCCTATCACTCACTGCATGCCCTTGTAAACAGTCCCTCTCCAGCTTTCTTGTAGCCTGCCTTCAGGTACCAGAGGGCTGCTATAAGGTCTCTCCAGAGCCTTCTCTTCTCCAGGCTGAACAGTCCTGGTTCCCTCACCTTGTCCTCACAGGAGAGGTGCTCCAGCCCCCTGATCATCTTTGTGGCCCTCCTCTGGACCCACTCCATCAGGTCCATGTCCTTCCCATGTTGAGGGCTCTGGAGCTGGATGTTGTACTAGAGGTGAGGTCTCACCAAAGCAGAGTAGAGTGGCAGAATCACCTCTCTTGATCTGGTGTCCACACTTCTTTTGATACAGCCTAGGATGTGATTGGCCTTTTGAGCTGCAAGTACATGTTGGCTCATGTCCAGCTTCTCATCCACCAGAACCCCCAAATCCTTTTCCACAGGGTTGCTTTCCAGCACCTCATCCCCCAGCCTGTATTGATAATCAGGATAATTATCAATTACACGATAAGGATATCCCTATTACAATAAGGATATGGATGTGCTGGAATGTGTCCAGAGAAGGGTCACGAGGATGATCAGCAGGCTGGAGCACATCTTCTATGAGGACAGACTGAGAAAGTTGGGGTTGTTCAGTCTGGAAAAGAGAAGGCTTTGGGGAGACCTCTCTGTGGCCTTCCAGTATCTTAAGGGGGCCTACAGGAAATCTGGGGAGGGACTTTTTAGGCTGTCGGGCAGTGATAGAACTAAAGGGAATGGATTAAAACTAGAGGTGGGTAGATTAAGATCAAACATTAGGAAGAATTTCTTCACCATGAGGGTGGTGAGACACTGGAACAGGTTGCCCAGAGAGGTGGTGGAGGCCCCATCCTTGGAGGTTTTTAAGACCAGGCTGGATGGGGCTCTGAGCAACTAGTGGGAGGTGTCCCTGCCATTGGCAGGGTTGGAACTAGATGATCTTTAAGGTCCCTTCCAACCCTGACAATTTTATGATTCTATTATTATTCTGACCTAGGTGCAGGACCTGCATTTGGTCTTGTTGAACCACATGAGGTTCACCTAGACCCACTTCTTCAGCTTGTCTAGGTCTCTCTGGATGACATCCTGTCTATCTGGTATATTGACCACACCACTCAGCTTGATGTCATCTGCAAACTTGATGGTGGTGCACTCAATCCCGCTGTCTGTATCATTGATGGAAATATTAAACAGTACTGGGCCCAGTATGGACCCCTGAGGGACACTGCTTGTCACCAATCTCCGTCTGGAATTTGAGCCATTGACCACTACCCTCTGGATGTGACCATCCAGCCAATTCATTATCCACTGAACAGTCCACCCATCAAATCCATATCTGTCCATCTTAGTGAGGAGGATGTTGTGGGGGACTGTGTCAAAGGCCTTGCTGAAGTCCAGATAGATGACATCTATCACTCTTCCCTTATCCACTGATGTAGCCACTCCATTGTAGAAAGCCACTAGGTTGGTCAGGCAGGACTTGACATTAGTGAAGCAATGCTGTCTGTCTCTGATCACGTCTGTGTCCTCCATGTGCCTTACCAGGCTGCCTAGGAGAATCTGCTCCATGATTTTCCCAGGCACAGTGGTGAGGCTGACAGGTTGGTAGTTCCCAGGGTCCTTTTTTGTATCCTTTTTAAAAAGGGTGTAATGTGTTCCTTCTTCCAGTCACCAGGGAATTCACCCAACTGCAAGGGCTTTTTGAATATAATGGAGAGTGGCTTGGCAACTACATCAGCCAACTTGCTCAGGACTCTGGGATGCATCTTGTCTGGTCCCATAGGCTTGTCTATCTTCAGGTCTATCACAGGTGGTCATGAAGCTGATCTTCACATACAGTGGGAGGGACTTTGTTCCCCTGGTCCCCACCTTGTGGCCTTTTAACTTGGGAGGTGTGGGGAGAGAGGTTGCTAGTGAAGACCAAGAAAAAAAGTTTTTGGTAACATCAGCATTATCCTCCCTCATCTTTTGTTACCAACTCGCCAGTCTTGCTCATCAGGGGAGGTACGTTTTCACTAACCTTCCTTTTCTCATTGACCTACCTGTAGAAGCCCTTGTTATTCTTTGTATCCTTTGCCAAGTTCAGCTCCAGTCATGCTCTGGCCTTCCTGACCTCATGCCTTTAAAATGGGGCAGCAGCTCTGTACTCTTCCCAAGATACCTGTCCCTGCTTCCTTTGCCTGTTCAGCTCCTTCTTGCCTTTTAGTTTGACCAGCAAGTCTCGGCTCAGCCATGCTGGTCTCTTCCCTTCCTTGCTTGATTTCTTACACCTGGAGATCGAGAGGTCTTGCACTCTATGGAAAGTGTCCTTAAAGGTTTGCCAGCTCTGTTCTGCTCCTTTGTCCCTGAGGACCATTTCCCAGGGTGTCCTATTGACTAGCTCCTTGAGGAGTTGGAATTTTGCTTTCCTGAAATTCAGGGTCCTGACTGTGCTCCTCATTTGACTCGTCTCCCTTAGTACTGTGAATTCCACCAGCGCACGATTACTGCGGCTCAGCTTGCTTCCAGTCTTGACATCCCCGATGAGTTCGCCTGCTTTGGTGGCCAACAGATCCAGTATTGCATCCCCTTGGGTAGGGGTGTCTGTTTCTTGTCCTAAGAAATTATCCTTGAGGCACTCCAGGAGCCTCTCAGGTTGCCTACAGCTTGCTGTGCAAATTTTCCAGCAGATGTTGGGATGGTTGAAGTCCCCCAGGAGGACCAGAGCCTGTGAGTGAGATGCCTCCTGTAGCTGGAGGACAAATGCTTCAGCAGTAGGTTCCTCTTGATAGGGCAGCCTGTATTAGACTCTGACCACAAGGTTCCCCTTGTCTTTATCTCTAATTCCTACCCATAAGCTTTTGACTTGCTCCTGGATATTATTTAGGGACATCTCTTCACACTCTATTCATTTCTTAACATAGAGGGCAACACCTCCGCCCCTCCTTCCCCTCCTGTCCTTTCTGAACAGCTTGTAGCCATCTTTTATCCCCCCAAGTTTCAGTAATGGCCACTGTCTTGTAACCTTTCAGCAGCACAGTAGCTTCCAGCTCTTCCTGTTTGTTCCCCATGCTGCGTGTGTTTGTGTGGAAGCACTTCAGCTGGGCAGCTGGCCATGTCACCTTCTTAGAGAAGCACCCCTTAAATCCCTGAAAGTGTTTTCCTGATGTTTCCCTGTGGCCCCTATTACCTCAGGAGCCCCTGGGTCATCTCTGTGAGACTTGGCTGTGCTGCTGTGTCCCCAACATGCCTCAGGGCAACAGGTGGCAAATAATTTGTTTAAATTGTGTATCTCTGTCTACATAAATCCAACATATTTGATAGCTGAATTATTCCTGAGGATGAAGTCTTGCATTCACTTTTCACCCAGAAAGTTGCTGTTGGGGGTTTTTTATAAAGCGTGCAGGGAACCTTCAGGGAAAAGTGTTAAAAAGCAGCAAGTAGCAACATTTATTGTGTTGGTTTATTTGATTAAATAAGTAATAAAATTTTCATAGTTGAGAAAGTATAAAATAATATTTCTAATAATAAGATTTACAATATTTCTGATCCTAAACTATATTTTCATTGCCATTTTATTTCCATCATAAAAATTCTACTTTATCAACCCCAGAACAATGGAGGGAGGACTCTTGAAGCATCTATTTTCTCCTTATGTTTCTCTCATTTATTACTCATGGACCATCCATATTGTTTATGTCTAAAGTTTTATCTAGAATGCTAAAGCACAGTCTGTTGAATTCTCAGAAGGTCAATTTAAATAATAACTACTTTATTATAACTTCATTGGTATTAGCTCTTTTAATAACCTGACGTGTGCCCTGCCAGACAAGATAGCTGTGCATACTTAGATGGAAACAGTTGTACAACTTAGCAGGAAGGGGTAAATTGCACAAACGACATTATTATATATGGGAAGAAAATGAGGGCAATTAATTGCCCTAACACCTGACAAAAGGAGATGGAATATCTGGCCTCAGAGTCTGACCTCTGGTTTAGACATCATTAGAAATGATGATATCAGAATGCAGAAGGTTAAAAGTGAAGTTGCTTTGCTTTACAGCAATCAGATATACAAAATACTTAAGTATTTCAGAAGGTGGGTATTTGAGGGTTTAAAGTTAAAGCTAAAGAACATCACACACTGCTAGAAAACAGTTTGTCAGCAGTCCAAAGTATATTTAAATAACTGGGTCGTTATTTGCTGAGCAGCAGTATAATTTCCATCTCACAGAAGCCAGCTAATAGTCCTGCCTTGTGCCTCCAGGCTCTTTAGAGAGCAGGGAGTCTTGAGACCAAGAGCAGCAAGTTATATTTCAAGCTTTGAAACTCCTGCACTTAACCTGCTTTTTTTTCTTAATTCCCATTTGTTCCTTTGTATCCATTAGATTGTCAGGATACTCTTATCTGCAAATCTTTTGAAAAGTTCCAGCTCCAGAGCAAACTCTGTCCTTTTTTCCTCTGTAAACAAATCAGGTATCACAGTATCCATAGTGATATTTACTTACTCAAGAATCAGGACTGGTGGCTTGAAGGAAAACTTAATTTCAGATATGCTAATCATTTCATCAGTAGTGGAAAACCTCTTAAAAATTACAACAGTCTCAAGGGCTGTATCAACAGACAAGAAGGTAATCACATAAATTTAAAGCATGTTTAAGATATGTTCTGTTTAAACTAGTATGTTAAACTTTATCCAAGAATTATGTTGCCAGTAGAGCACCTACTAAGGACCTAGTAAGGAACGTGTAAAGATTTTTGAGAATTTCAAGAACAAATTAAAGGAACATTTCATGTGAAGATGCTGATGTCATTATATCCAGTCTTGAGTTATCTCAGTAAACAGGTACCTACTCTCCATTTCTTTCCAATAACATCTGACAAGATGGAAATACAAAGATTTGAATCTGTATTTTATCTCAGCTTTAATCATCAACATGTAATAATACATTATAAACTGTATTTCTTACTTGCCCTGTTGATAGTTCCAAACATATGCTGAAGAAACATTACAGAAATAAATGAGAACCTACTGGCTAGATGAACGTGTGACCCAAGTCAGTGGTAAGAGAAGGAAAGGAAACACCCTCCTCCAAAGAAACTACGTATAAACTCCCTAAGTTGTGTGGCTTCTAGTTTTGAATGAACAGCAGCAACATAATATCTGAAAGAATTAGGCTGAATATCTGATATTCAGCTAGGTCTGGAAGGAGGTTCTGAGATAAGCAGGTGTTTGAGAGAGCACTGAGAATCATCGTATGTCATCTGCAGCAGTGGCTCTCTACAGGCCATATCTAGTCGCTGGGATTTACGCTTGTAAGTATGTAAATCACAGCCATGGTGTGTAGACCTCCAAGAAGCTTTGTGAGATCCCTTGAGTGAAATTGCTGAGGTGGCTTTTCTTGTCCCTCGAGAACACCAGTCTGTAACACAGGGGAGTGCTGCTGTTTTCTGACTAGGGAAACTATAAAACTTCCATTCTTAAAATAGAGCATTTGCCAAAATTATTTGCCGGATCTAAATCTAACTCAGGCTGATGAAGGAACATCAGAAAATAAATTGCTATAGAATGTGGCATGATGTATGAGAGGAGAGGTAGGGCAGTGTCACTCACAGCGTTTAAAACTAAAGCAAATGAAGCACAGGTAGAAGTTCAGTGGAAAAAAAGTATTTTATTGTGAGGGTGTTAGATCAACTGACCTGATAGGTCTGCTCTGCCTGTGATTGATTCTTTGGTGGTCTCCCTTCTTGTTGTACTGTTTTCTCTTAATTCAACACCTAAATTCCAATTTGATCTTAAAAAGACAATAGTTATTAACTATAAGTTCATTAGGCATGTAGTTCTGATGAGAATGATAATGCTTTTAAAATTACCCCTAACTGCTAGAATTTCACACATCCAAGTTAACTAGACTGGAGAGGTTCCACAGAAAAGCACTGAAAGGCTTTCCATGCCTACACAAAGATGACATTTTAAGATACAATTCTAAAGATATAATTTTCTTTTACCAAATCTAAAAATGAGTGTTTTCTATTATCCTAATGATAATAAATTGCTATAGTTATTCCAGAAACAGTAAATCAAATGAGCAAATAATCTTTAGGAAAGCCACAGGTGGTCTTTGGTGAAGTATTTATGATTTTGATTGAAGGGAACAATATTTTTTAAGTTTTGAAGAAACACAGAGGCATTGTTCTGAAGAGCAAAACCAGATTTTCCAAGTAAGCGTGTGTCCAGAAAGCCACGGGGCTGTACAGCTGTGACAGACCTTAACAACAAAAGTAAGATTTTTACTGCCTATTTATTAGACAAAGAAAAATATGCAACTGACACTGGGTGAATCATAGATTTCCTTTTATTCTATGCATAGATTTTTATTATCGGTGATGATACACATGATGGCAGGAATCCAATATGGCATTTGAAACCCCAAGCAAGTATGTGGGCAGACTTCTAAGTACAAGAACGTTTTTAATGATTTTTCTTATTGTTGTGTACATTCAGTATGGAAATCAATTTAAGAAAAAATGAAGTTCCACAATACAAAATAGTATTGCTATATTCCTTCCCAGACTTGCCCTGTGCTTCAAACATCTCGTAAGCATTACAGAGATGACACTTTTTTTTATTCCATGCAGTTATAGTTAACCTGTAACAATGCTATTTCAGCCTGGCCTGTTTGCTGGATGCATTAGCAATTTATGATGTAAATCTCTGCATAAATGGTCACGTGTAAGTATAGAGGCTCATTGGAGGGAGCCTTTATTCTAGGTTGTGAACTTAGTGAAAACTCTGAGTTACTCATGTGTTTATGCCTTGTATGACCAACAGATCCATTTATTTTCTCTGATGTGTTTCTGCTTTTGCAGTTTAAAATGTATTTTTTATATATCTATTTGGTGTATTTAAGTCAGGAGTCATTCATTCAGGTTTCCTTTCAAAATGAAAAACTCTCACTGACCTTCTGATAGCAGAAATTAGCATGGATTTGTCCTAATGTGATCACAGTATGTGATGTGGTAAGTACAAGCCACTGTCTACATACAAAAGTAAAGTTCATGTCATTAGGTCAACTTTTAAAGCCTCCCCAATTTGGATTTCACAGTGGAATAAAATAATAGCCACTCCAAGCCCAGCTGAAGTACACTATGTACAAACAACAGGTGTGCTAGGTAATTGTTTTCGCATCATGGTGCGTATTTGACACTCTGTAACTCCCAAATGAAATGCCAAAAGAATGCATAAAATTAAATGATTCAAAGATTTAGAGGGGTGCTTCTTGTTGTGATGAAAGTGGGAATCTATTGAAATTCTGAAGTGGTATAGAAATATAACCATTATTAGTGCAGATGTGTCATTTTCTTCTTACTGCATGAATGGATCTAAGTATGTACTTTTGTTTTCTTAAGACTCTGAAAATCAAATGAAGGATAACTATGCAAAAGTGTGTGTATATGAAGCAACAATAGATAAAGGATTAATTTTGTCTGTTATTACGCTCAATACATATAAAACTTCATTTATATTTTACTTTATAACTGGTTTTGCTACTGTTATTTGAGTGTAGTGGCACTCTGCAGAAATGAAGCAATATGGAATTATGGCCCTTTTACTTAAAAATAGGTGTGCCAATAAGTACTCTGCTTGGTAACATTTAAGATGTTAAAATTTTATCAGGTCAGTGTAGTTTGCTAGTAATTTTAAATTACACATTCTATCAAGTGAAAAAAACTCACATTATGCTGAATAGTTTTTAGCATCTAAGATTACTCAATAGGTATTTTCTGTTACCATCTGTTATGGAAAAAAACTTTTTCCTGTGATATACTTCGTATGGTTTATATACTCTTATGGATGCTGCACTTAGAAGAAAGGGCTGGTAATTAGAACAAAATGTTACTTGTAATGAATCATAAAACACCTACTGAACCAACCTCATCTTTTAGTATTGGATTTTACTAATGCTCTCCTTTGTTTCCCAAATGACCTATCTTCTTTAATGATGGTTTGGGTACTGGTAAGATTCAAATCCTCATCCAGAGGCCATGACACTATTGACTAAATCTCTGTTGACTTCGCTGAGAATGTGAAATACTGTATTGCAAGATAAAATCAGCACGTAGGTGCTCAGTGAAACTGAAGAGTCCATTAGTGGCTTAACTCTTAAATTACCATCTGGGTGTCTCTCTGATAAGGACAAGCTAAAAGGAAAAGTTACCTTTGTCATTAAATCTTTAACAATGTGATATTGACAGTCTCGAGTCTTTCTGTATTTTTAGCATTTTTAGATTGCATTCATGCTCATTTCTTCCTCTGGATGTGAGCAAGATGTGTTTCATTAGTCACTAACCGATGTCTGGGTGCAGGGAGGAGCAGTGATTAGTCTGTGTCCTGTGTGCATTACAAGGGCATCTTCAACCTTATGAATTAAACTCCATCTTACTGCACTAGAAGTATGGAAACCAGTCAGCTGAAGTAACGATATCTTGAATAAACATCAGTGCTTTAAAAATCTCAGTGGTACACCCACCCTTCAGTTGATCTTTCTGGTGTACAGTTACAGAGATTAAATTCTTAATTTTGTAGTGTTTTGATACTAAATTTTTATATTGAGTCATATGAAAGCAGAAATGCTTAAGTTTCCTATTACTGTTAACTCCATTTTTCTCTCTAAACAAACCATGTGTACTTTTCCTGTACAGTAGATAGGCACAGGCACAGGTCTAGGCAAAATAATTATGGATTATAGATACTGCAAGTGTGAGCATGAATGAGAGATTAGCACTGTATTTTAGACACTCACTTAAATTTATTCCATTAAATGGTCCTTAGGAGGCCTTGACAATAATTAGAAATATGGGTACTCTCAGCTCTGTTACCAGTCTTCACCAGTTCAAGGGGGAACAACAAATGGAATTAACATTTAATTTAGGTCTTTAGGTTCTTCATGCACACGGGACCAGTCTTTCCAGTGTTCAGGCATTGTGCTCTCTTCTGAAACTCTGGCTCATTATTTGGTGCCAAACTGGGAGCTGACCCCTTTTGAAATTCCCGTATAATACCTCCTAAACCCTGCTTTTATCTACCCTGAAAAAACGATCAATTCACGAGGGCACAGATTCCTAATCAAATGTTGGCACTGCTTCTTCTGAGCACTAGACAGCTGCCAAAAGGGTTTGCAGCTACTGGCCATCTATGCTGGAAGTAAAGCTCCCATCTGCCCTGTGCCTGGGGCCAGGCTGTCTCAAGCACTGGCTGCAGGGTGGGAGAGGGGTCCCTTCAATGTCATTGTACGCCAGGGCCTAGCAGGTCCAAGGTCCACGTCCTAAACGGTGCTTTGAGGGCACTGTACCTTTCCATGCAAGAGCCCAGTTTGGCTCAGAACAATGATTGACATTTCTCATTTCCTGGTATTCCTCCTGGCGACAGCTAAAGGAGGGAGGTGCAGATGAATGTGGACAGGGCAGGTCTGTATCCTCATAGCATCAGTCCAGCATGGTGCACCCTCCTTGTTGCTGCCAGCATTGGCTCTTACACCTCACCTGTGTTTCAGCCTTACTAAGATTTCTTAGCTTGCATGACCAGCCTGAGTGCAAGATCCTCCTGTGGTTTCTCACTGCTCTAGAGTAGGTCAGTGGAATTACAGAGTTCTGAAGCCAAGATCTGAGATGTCTGTTCAGATTGTCAAGTCTTCAGAGTTGTACTCTGTCCTTCACACAAGCCCTATGATTTTTGTGAATCAGAATAAATGTTGCAGAACTTGAACAGCCATTTGGAGGTCTTATGGTTGGATTTGAGACTTTCAAGAATGAAATAACACCACACATGCACACTGTGGCCCTCTAGAAGCTTTATATCTGAAAAGCGGGAGAAGTTTGGGAAATCTATGGGATGATTCCTGTCCAGGCAGAAATTCTTTTAATTTCAGTATAAAAAGTGGAGCCAATAATTCTTACCAGATGGGAATCTGCCAACTTACTCTTTCGAAGCCATACCTCCAGTAAGTTCTTTGAGGAAAACGGATAGAATAAAGTACCTCGTATCCAGGTATGCAAGAAAACCTTCTTAAACAATCTTTCTTTTTTTGAAATTATTCTGTCAGAGCCCAAAACAATGCATTACAGTTGGAGAGAAAATATAGATGTAAAAGCCTAAAACTGATAAAAGTATTTCTTGAAATCCTTCTCCTACTTTTAAATTCCTCTCTGCCCATCTGAAACAACAATAGTACACACACACAAAAACAAACAAACAAACAAAAATAGTGGAGGGATGGAGAAACCTTTTAAATGCATAATACTGAAGCAAGGAAAATATGGCTTGTTCAACATTAACCTTGACAAATTCATGCTCTTGTCATTTAAATGAATGAACCTTTCCAGTGTCGAGCTTACTGGACCTTGGGAAACAGTAGTGAGGAAGGACTGTAAAAATGATGCTCATTACTCTTAAATTATTTTTCTGAGTAAATGAATTATTTCAATGAAATCCAAATAAGGATGAATCTGCTCACTTGAATCACCTGTTCACAGCCAATGAACTTCTGTGTGAGACAGTGCTTACCCTCCTTGGTTGCCTTGTATCGATCTAAAACATCTTCTCTGAGCCTTCTCTCTCCTTTTCCTCCTACAGGCAAAAGGTTAGAGTTAGATAATAGTATTAATTTTCCAGACATCTGCACATGTTTTAATAGCATTTAGAAGGTTTGAAATGGCTTCTGTTTGACCACCACAGGGCTGAAATGCCATTAAGACTTGGGATTGTAGCAATACATAACAATCATAGCCTGGTAGTTCAACCTGGCAATAAAAAAGCTAATTTATTTTATCAGAGATTTAAATTAATGTGGTGAACTCCTCTCTCAATGGGAGCTGTAACACCACTCTTACAAAAATACCATGGCCCTGCATATTTTCAGAACCAGATAAAACAGTGGCAACAAATGTTGTGGATATATTTGTTCTGGGTGCTTTTTCTGTATTTCCGTGTGTGCTTGTGTGTTTACGTACTACTACTTAGCATTCCAGAGAGCATTTTGGTTTTTTCTGTCATATCTTCATTCATAACCTCATATTTTTTCTACCATCTGACTCATAGATTCAGCAGGAAGAAAGTGATTAATAGATCCGGGGCAGTCTCCAGTGTTAGCCTTTATTATTTCTTTTACCACCCTCAGAAGTGGTATTTTCTTGTGGGCAAAAATTATTACTGGTTAGGTAAATTGAGTTTAAAATATCTTTTAAAATAGACATATGTAGTTACAAAGGGTATTTCTGAAAATCTGTGAAAGAACTATTTAGAGCTCAGACAGTTTTCATTTCCAAGTATATGCTAGAGGAAAGCTTCAGCTTATCCCATTATAAAGTGATAAAGCAGCATTTGATGGCAGCAGCTTCTGTGATAAAATGATCATGGCAGCACTGAGAACGAATCTAATAAGGGAATTGATCTGTAGATTCCAATTCTGTAAGAGCCAACATCGATCAACATAAATGTCAATAACAAGATCATACTGAGGTCTGCCTAATTCCTTTAGATGATTTTGGGGCATAGTCAGAAAGTGAATGTGAAAATGGATTTTAAACCGTAGGAATCACACAGACAAAAATTATGTTGTGCTGTCAGGAATATCACTGACTGTCATAGTATCAGCAATGTAGCAGTGTGTTAAAATTAGTGAGTAGCATTTAATCAGATAACAATTGATAATGCAATGTCTGTTGTATAAGTGTGAAACATCAGTACTTTTCATCTGTGCTTTCATGTTAAAGTGTTTCTTAAATACAGTGAAATAATAAAAAACAGCCCATCTTTTTACTGCTAAAGCATCAATAGCATGTGTAGGGCATGCCATAAAATATTAACGGTGTAGTTCTTCTTTGTCACAGGAGTTCTGTATAAAGTTGTTTCCTAAACTGATTCTGACCATGCTGACGTGTTAAGAAAAAAAGGTTTTGTTTGTGAGCAATGTAACAAGAGAAGGTGTCAGGATGTGCAGGTTTCTCTCTTTCACTCTTTGATGTTCCCATAATTCATAACACCTGTGTGATGTTGGCACAGATTTAGCAAAGTGGCATTAACATGTTGTTTAGTATTAGATCAACAGAAACATTTTTACAAAAAGCATTCATTGTTTTGTACCAAATTAATAAGAAGCAAAATGCAGATACATGCTTAATAAGAGGCTCGACTCTTCTCACAAAATTAGTTACCATACTCCAAAGAGTCTTCCATGAGATAGCTCACTGAAAACATTTATTTCATTATTTACCTTCTGACTAGCAGATTATGAGGTCATTGATGTAAACTGTTGACTTTACAGTAATTACAAACCACAGGGAACTTTATACATACACTTTCTTAAGAAATTAAACCAGCTCATGTTATTATTACTTACAGACCCCTACCGTAGTGTTATTAAAATGAGAACTAACACTTCGAAGTCTCAGAGCTTGAAAACACTGATAGAGTTACAAAATGAAAACTAGAATCAGAGAGGATTACTTTATGTCTTTCAATGTAACTTCTATATAAAGCAGTTTATAGAAATTTATAAAACTAAGGGATTTAGAAGAGGAGTAATTTTAGGCTTACATTAATGTTGTCAACTGTCTGAACAATACAGAAAGATTATGTTATTTATGTTTGTGCATCAAACGTCTGCTTAATATCTCCCAATTTATACCCAAGGATATTAAGTTTCCAACCTTCTGAGTTACTTTGGAATCTAATTCACTGTTTTTTGCCATCTCTGGATGGCTCAACAATAACAGAGAGCAGCAATCCTGGAAAATCTGAAGCAGACACAAATTAAACGTTTGTATTATTTTTTGTGTTGGATTTGCCTTGTTAACAGGATTTTTTGATGTAGTTTTAGCACCCTAATCTTCCAAACAAATGTTTGTAATATCACACCCTTGTAGTTTGTCTTGGATGTTGTCAGTTAAGTCTCAGTAAACTCGCCTGGAGGATTTGCCGGCAAAACTGACAAACCACAATTAATAATGGGTTTGAGTTTGAAGTCTGTCATCTTCTGTATCACCAGGCTTCTAGGTTTTTTAGCAGTCAGCCTAGTAGGAGGGAAAAATAACAAAAATATTACATTAAAACTTTCATGGAAGTATTTTCATTAGATTAATGGAAAATTCAAATCCACTTGATGAAATTTCTGGTATAGCTGGGAACTTTCTTTTTTTTTTTGTACTAAGAACTTATTTGGCTTACTGCAACGTATTTTACAGTTAATCCTTTAATATTCATTTCATGTGTAACTCTTCCTCCTGTGACCACTGAGCAATACTGCACATTGGTGATCATTTCCTGCATTTTACACAGCTGTAGGTAAACCAAATAAATAAGTCTCCAACTAGTTGCTCATACCACTGTCAGAGTTATCCTGGGGTTCACTTAATGTGTATTAGCACCCTCCTACCACCAAAAAATAAATTCAGCCAGTGATAGTGGTATGTCTCCTGTGGTATAGCTGTTCAGAATCCTGCCAGCAACATAGAGGGCAAACTAATTTTAGTTAACCGGTCAGGCAGACCTTAAGAGCAAGCAGAATACTTAATATCAAAGACAACGTACATGCTGGTACTAAATACAGTGGGGTATTGTTGTTTTTCCTGTTCCAGCCTGAGCTGCACGCTTTTACCAAATATTGGGTATCTTCACTAACAGCTTGGTCTGTTGGAAGTGACCCTTTAGTAACAAAAGCATAGTCTAGTGCGATGCATTAGCTTTACAGTCAGAAGTTATATGTTCTTGCCTGCACAGAGGTGTATTAATAGCTTCTAGAGGCCTAAGAAGTGATGAGCATATAATTATTTTGGGTAAGGGAGGAGTATTTTAAATGGTCAAAGGCTGTTAGTTTCTCACACCAATTGTAGCTCCAGTCCTGTGCACGGTTAAACATGGGCCAGAAGCAGGAGAAGAGAGTTACTTGACAAGTTGACTGCATATGGCATGTTCTAGAGGTCTCCTGTAACTAACTCTTGTCATCTACATTGCGGAGCTTTATTCACTTTCTCTAGAGGATGTTCTGCAGCAAAAGAACAGGGCCAGAAGAGAGCTGTGGTTTGCTCCTGTGCTTTGCTGATACTTTGCCATTTTCTTTTCTTTGGCTTCTTGATGCAAAATTTTGGTGCTTGGGGAAATGCACAAGTCAGATTGAATGGTCATGGTTGCTATATGTGACTCTAAATATTCATTGCAAGATAATCTCATGCAGTAAAACCGGTAACAAACATGTAACAGATTTTATAAATAAAAGATATAAATGCAGAAGAATTGTTCATCTGTCATGTTACTACCAGTGAACAGGAACATGGACTCAGAACGCTACCCTGGTGCTGAGAGCAAGAAAAATTAGTGTCTGAACCTAATGTTTCTTCCTTTGAAAATGCTAATCTATTTTTTTACCCCTAGGATTTACAGGTGGGGTTTTTTTATTTTCTTATCCTTTAAAGCTTGATCTCTTTTTAACGCACTTAGGAAAATCTAGAGACATACACCTATATGGGTCTTGTTATGTAGATTATGAGGCATGGCCATGTTTTATTCTGAGAACTGGCACCAAAAAAAATCACATTAAATGTTTACTTCTAGGCAGAAATACAAAAGTATGATTGTGCCTAGGGGACCATATTTAATGTAAAAAGCACTGCTGAAAAATGGCAAAAAGGACAGGAATGCTTCTTAAAGACACACTGTTTTCTGAACCACCATAATGCTGAAGTTCATGTTGGTCTAAAGTATGAGAAATAGCCACAGTCAGAATTAGCTTCACACTGTTAGGATAAATGATGATTGCAAAGCAAATTATAAGAGAATTAGAAGGGAAAACACATGGCTATTTCCACAGTGAAATGCCCTTGAAATTACCTTAACGGATAGAAGTATATAAAGGAATCTGGAATGGCATATACCATGCACAAGAGCTCTACTGGGAAGCTGCCTTTCTTCACATGCACTAAGCAGCTGGAAAGGTGAAGGCAAGTTCCTAACCAAGCTGGTTACCTGGTGGAAAGTGCTCAGTATGACAATTGCTATTGCCATTATAAACTGTGAAAATGGAAAGAATAATTTTCTTTTACTACAAAGCTAAGCAGTGATGGCCGTGAAGTTCTGTTTATAGGAAGTGAATAGTATGAAAGTAGCACATAATTCTGAATTTTCTATTAAATATCTAACTTCCGAGAGCTGAAAAAATTATTATAATTTTATTTTCACTGCATCAATTATATACAACAAAACACCAGGCATTGCTGTAGGTGCACAGTATAAAATTGCAAGTACATTTCCTACGTTAGTGATTATTAGAATTAAATAAAATGGAAGCATCTATTTGCAGCTTTCCCTTTTGCTTTGTATTTAGCTGTTTACTGTTGACAACCACTTGGTCTACTCTCTTTAAAAAGCAGAATTACCATATGTCAAAAGCATATGTATTACTAACTCTGATTTCTCTAAAGGCAAAATCTATTTCTGCCTTAAGAGGTTGTATTATTTTTTCCTTAGCTATACTTAACCTTCTCTTTTATGTCAGTGTATTTAGTGTGCACTTCATAATTTGAATAGTGCATGTTCTTAATCTAGGTAACTTCTGATGAAGGTGAAGGATGTTCTCCAACTGAACATCCCCTCTGCAATGTATCTGAAAAAAAATTAGTTTTATTAAATATTTCTGCATAAACTAATGCTATGTAAATTGCATGCCTATTCATATTTTTTTTTCTTTCTTTAGTCTGCTGTCTTCTGTGGTGTAATGGAAATGTAGTATTGAGTACTATTTCTGTAAGACCTTTGAAACTAAAGCTCATCCTAGATGTGATTAATTCATAGCTGCACTCTGCTTCTGATGGATATGACAGTTAAAGATGAACAAGGGAAGAGGAAAGTGAGACAGATCAGCTGATTGTGAAAAAAAAACAGCTAGAAAGAGCTCTTGTCTTTCAGGAGTCTCTGTCACAGCTGTAAAGAGTTCACCATATCAGCATTTTTCTTGGGTTGCACTTTTTTTTTTTTGGCACATTTTTGTTACTAAGACTTAACTCATTTAGTACAACAGGACTAGAACTGGGGCCTTGGTGGTGCTGACTCTGGACTTGAGGAGAATCTTCTTTGCGCAGAGAATTACTAAAAGTGAGTGGTGTGAAGGCTGCAGAAAAGTTGTTGCCTGCCAGTCCAATTACAATGGTCGGGCTATATAGAAGAGCACTCCAGAGCATGCCTGTTTGGGTCTGTGATGCCCCAGATCACAGCAAAGATGGAAAGAGGCCACATGCACCAAATAAACATTTACAGCTCTCGCGCAGAGCTCCAGGATGAAAATGTCTCCATAGAACTTAGAGAGAGAATTTCTTTCTTGTGAATGATGGACTTTGGCTCATGTGAGAAAAGCAAAGCCAATTGATTTAATAGCAATTAACTCGTCCAGTATTGGAGAGCCATGTACAGTTTGGCATAATTCATTGAAAATTGTTCTGGCAATGCTGCAGGCTATTAGATGTTTCAAAAAGGAGATGGGAACTGATAGATACTCTGCCCAGATACAGTTAAGAGGCACAACAGTTAGGGGAGTCTCTTGCTAATACTGCCTCATGCCAGCAGGTAGTAGCCTTCTTTTATCTTCCTAGAAAGCCTTAATAAGGATGCTGCTGGGGGGGAGGGGGAACTGGCCTACTATTTGATGGATTAGTTATCTGCCTGCCAGATAATTGTATTTCCTATTGCACTTGATATAATAGGTTCCCACCTAAATTATCAATTACTTTGTTTTTATTTTTTTATGGGGGGTTATGGGAGTTAATCTTGACATTGAGCCACAAAGGGCATGGACTTTTCATTAATCTCACAGGTGAAGGAGGAGCTTTTCTGCTACTGATCACAGGCAGGCACAAAGAGGCCCTTTTCTGCTCTGCCCTGGCCTCCGTACCTCTCAGCACCCACTTTCTGTAGAGACAGGAGTCCAGTCTACCTAAGATTTTATGAACTTTCTAGTCCTTTCCTGCCCCAGCAGTACTCAGTACAGGGTAGTTTCCAAGCAATTTGGCCCAGCCTATGCT